>MVGT01001517.1:76184-95237 GCA_002174775.1 Macleaya cordata | reverse complement strand
TTTTTTTTTTGTATATAATAATAAATCCTAGTAATCTAAAGGGCTGGACCTTATTCACTAACGGAACTCCTTAGTCCCACCGCCAAACTCACTCCCTGCCGACTTACAATTAAGTTTCCAAATTGTAAAATGGTGGGTCCCACCTGATTTTTCTTTTAACATGCAGGTGCCCTCATCAATTCAGCTAATTTTGTTCTTTCAACTGATTTTGCTGCCCTCTTCTTCGATATACCACGAACTTCGGCAAATTGCAACGATTTTACCACGTTTTGACTGCTCCACTCATGTTCCCTGCACACAACCAAAATTACACTTAATTAATTCAATTAAACTAAAATACTTAACTAACTAATATAAATATAGGGGTATTAAATATAGTATATATTGTGCTTATCATCATTTTACATAAAAACCTATGCATTTAACCTCAAATAACCCTCTTTTTTTCTTAAAATTGATAAGAAAACCCACCTTAGATGTTTAGAACTCGAAACAACTTCTAGGTCACCTCCCAAACCCTATATTAAGCTCCCAAGATGCTATCCAATAACATGCATGTTCGTTTTTCATCAAAAGTCCCAAAATTTCATCATCAAAATAGTCTAAAAATCAATCTTAGGGTTAAATCTTACCTCTACCAACAACAACCCACTAAAACCATCTTCTTCTACTTTGATTGGCATCACAAATAAAGGGTTTCAAACCCAAATCAGTTGTTTTAAGCTTTAAACTCTCACAAGAACTCAGTTCTTAGCTTCAAAATAACTCCCTACAACCAATTTTCTTTTTCCATTCAAATACCTCAATTTTCATTAAAATTTCATCCAAAACAGAAAAAGAGGTTAAAATCTTACCTCAATCCTCAAAATCAGGCCAAAACAATCATCTCCTCCATCAATCAAGCTCCTCCAACAAGATCTACAACAATGAATGAAGTAGAACAAAAAAAAATCCTAAGTTAATACAAAAAGAAATCAGCAGAAATTAGGGGTTTTTAGGATTAGAAAAATTACCCCAAACAAGAAGAATAAGAGGGGGAGAATGGGCTGAGTTCCCTTTCTTCCTCTTCCTTCTTTTCTTCTTCTTCCTTCTTCTTCTTCCCCTCCTTCTCCTCACGTTCTACTGCAGCAGCTGCTGCATTTTTTTTCCCTCTCAGCAGCAGCTGAAATGGCTTCAGCTGCTGCTGCTCTTCTCTTCTTCTCTACGATCTCTCTTCCTCCCTAAATCTCTCCTCCTCTCAATGCACTCCCTCTCCCACTTTCTCTGTCGAGTCTCCCTCTCTCTTCCTCTCTAAGTCCCTCCCTCTCTCAACGCACTTTCTCTCCTTCTCTCTCTCTCTCTTTCTCTGTCGAGTCTCCCTCTCTCTTCTTCTTTTCTTTCTTTTCTTTTTTTTTTTGATCAGCAGAGCAGCTGATTGGGGATGAGGGGCGGTGGGTTAAAACTGATTGGAGGAGAGGGGTGGTAACAGATTTAATTTTGGGTCACGGGCTGGGCCGCGGGTCAGGCCAGCCCGTGTCTTCCAAGCCTAGCTAAAAAAATCCCTTTTTCTTTTGTTTTTTTTATTTTTAACTCACTTCTCAACCTCAAATTATGTGTATGCTTTATGCATATCGTCCCGCATGTTTCGCCTTTGACACGTTGGTCACTGACTCGTTAGGTTGAGTCGCGGGACCAAATTCGTAGGGTTTCACAGTTAACAATATCGACATACCAAGGCAATTAGAAAACAACAAGGAGTTGTTCGTCAGGGAATGTTTCAAGCACAGGTTGGACATCATTAGAAGACTCTAAAATGATCCTAGAAAGGTGGTCTGCTACAACATTCTCGGAACCTTTCTTGTCCCGAATCTCTAAGTCGAATTCTTGGAGCAGTAAAATCCATCTAATCAACCTTCGTTTAGCATCTTTCTTAGAAAGAAGATACTTCAATGCAGCATGATCAGAGAAAATAATGATCTTAGATCCTATGAGGTAGGGTCTAAATTTTTCGAAAGCAAACACAACTGCTAGAAGTTCTTTTTCAGTGGTTGAATAACTCAGTTGTGCATCATTTAAAGTCTTACTAGCATAGTAGATCACATGAAGCGACCTATTCTTCTGTTGTCCTAAAATAGCTCTAATCGCATAATCGGAGGCATCACACATAACTTCAAATGGGGCACTCCAATCAGGCGGTTGGATGATGGGGGCAGAAGTCAACAAACATTTCAGCTTCTCAAAAGCTTCAAGACAGGCCTCATCAAAGACAAAAGTAGCTTCCTTTGTAAGTAAATTGCATAGAGGTCGAGATATTTTACTAAAGTCCATAATGAACCGTTGATAAAATCCTGCATGGCCTAAGAATGACCTAATCTCCTTAATAGTGTGTGGAGCTTTTAAGTTTGTTATTAAGTTAACTTTAGCCTTATCAACTTCAATACCTTTAGTGGAAATGACATGTCCTAAAACAATCCCTGAACGAACCATGAAGTGACATTTTTTCCAATTTAAAACAAGGTTCTTCTCCTTACATCTAACTAATACGAGAGTGAGATGATGTAAACACTCATCGAAGGATGACCCAAACACAGAGAAATCATCCATGAAAACCTCGAGAAACCATTCTACCATGTCAGAAAATATGCTTAGCATGCAGCGTTGAAACGTGGCAGGTGCATTACACAACCTAAATGGCATGCGTCTATTGGCAAAAGTGCCAAAAGGACAGGTAAAAGTAGTTTTTTCTTGATCCTCAGGGGCAATTGAGATTTGATTATAACCAGAATAGCCATCCAAGAAACAGTAATGACTATGTCCAACTAGACGTTCGAGCATCTGATCAATGAAGGGAAGTGGAAAGTGATCTTTCTTCGTAACCGTGTTCAATTTTCTGTAGTCAATATAGGCACGCCACCCGATGGTCTGACGAGTGGGGATCAATTCATTATTCTCATTTTTAACTACAGTGATTCTTGACTTTTTGGGTACAACTTAAACAGGGCTGACCCAAGTACTATCTGAAATTGGGTAAATGATACCAGCATCCAATAATTTTAGCACCTCAGCTTGCACAACCTCTTTCATGTTAGAGTTTAGTCTACACTGCATATCCCGAGACAGTTTTGCATTTTCTTCCAAATGGATTCAGTGCATGCAATCAGTAGGACTAACACCTTTCAAATCAGCGATAGTCTACCCTAAAGCTGCCTTATGTTCCCTAAGGACATTTATTAGCTTACTTTCCTGTTCTAATTTAAGATCCAAGGAAATAATAACAGGTAAAGTATCAGAGGGTCCTAGAAAAACATACTTAAGAGTATCAGGTAATGGCTTAAGTTCCAAGGTGGGTGCTTTTTTAACCGAAGGAACAAGTTGGGACCCAGCTGGAAAAAGAGGTTCTACTTTGGACTTCCATTTGTTAGTGTCTAAAATAGGGGTGGAATCTAACAAAGAGTTGATTTCACTAACGACACTATCTTCATCAAAATCTACTCCAAAGTGAGCCAAATAAGCCTCTAAAGGGTCCTCACAACTGTTATATAGAAATGAATCATGGACAACTTCTTCTATCATGCATGCAGACTTATGGGTGTCTGAGTCTCGGAGAGACCATGAGAAGTTGAAAACATTTACTTCCATCTTCATGTTGCCAAAGGATAATTTCATAATTCCATTCCTACAATTTATAATGGCATTTGAGGTGGCTAAAAAGGGACGACCTAAGATAACAGGAATCTGCCCACTAGGATTTGACACAGGTTTGGTGTCTAAAATGATGAAATCTACTGGATAGTAAAATTTTTCAACCTGTATAAGGACATCCTCTACCACTCCTTTAGGAATTTTGACAGACCTATCTGCAAGTTGGAGGGTAACACTAGTGGGTCGCAACTCACCAAGTCCTAATTGCTCATATACTGAATATGGCAAAAGATTCACACTGGCCCCTAAATCTAGTAGTGCATGTTTAATCCTATGGTTACCTATAGTACATGAAATTGTAGGACAACTAGGATCTTTGAATTTAGGAGGGGTCCTATGTGTAATGATGGAACTCACTTGCTCGGCAAGAAAAGCTTTCTTATGCACATTTAAACCTTTTTTCATAGTGCACATATCTTTCAAAAATTTTGCATAGGATGGGATCTGCTTAATGGCATCTAGAATTGGGATATTGATCTTTACCTATTTGAATACCTCTAAGATCTCATTAGCATTGGTTCCTTTTCTACGGGGCATCAATCTCTGTGGAAAAGGAGCTGGAGGAACATAAGTGATTTTGGGTGTAACCTCCTCTTTTTTATCAGACTCATCCTCTACTGGGGTTATATCCTGAACAGGTGAAGTTAAGTTCTTACCTTGTTCTCTTTTCTCAGGCACTATAACATAGTTATCAATTTTTCGACCACTCCTAAGGGTAGTAATGGCTTGAACATTATCAGGAGGTAGGCCACTAGATGTGCCTACCCCATAAGTACCCTTTGGGTTTGGTTAAGTTTGACTTAGAAACTTTCTCTTCTCCCTATCATTCAATTTGGCAGAAATTTGACCTATTTGAGTTTTCAAATTCACAATTGCTTGTGCGTTTATCTGTAAGGATTGTTGGGTAGCCAACACGAAAGTGTCAAACTTTTGATTACTCTAAATTGCATTATGAGTTAACACTTTTAAGGATTCTTTGAGGGTGGTTAGTTTCTGTTGCCTGAGAAACTGTTCTTGAGATTGATGAGTGAAAAATATTTTGGAGAAACCTGGTGGGGGATTTCTAGATGGACCCCCTTGGTGTTGACCCTTAGTCCATGAAAAGTTGGGATTGTCTCTCCAACCCGCATTATAAGTGTTCAAAAAAGGGTCGTATTTCTGCTTATTTTCGTACCGAGGATTTTGGTTATTGTAAACTGCCTGGACTTGTTCACCACTAGATTCTTACCTATAGATTAGTGTGCAACTAGGTCCACTATGATTGGGGTCACCACAAATGGTACATAGAAAGGTGCTGGTTTCATTCCCATAACTCATAACTTGATTAGACAAGTGTCTCTCCATGGTTTCTGGCTTCCTAGGGAGGTTCATTTCTAAAGCCTCTAGGCGCCTAATTACAGTGGCTAATTTTGCATTAGTTTCAACACTAGTGTCAACTCAGTGAATACCTCCTCTATTGAAAGAGTGCCTACTAGGTTCTGATTCTCTCATTGAATCCCACTGTCTAGCTTTCTCAGCTAGTTCGAAAAACAAATCATAGTATTCATCGGGGTTATTTAGAGTAAAATCCCCTCTGCTCATTGTTTCGATTTGAATAAGAGACTCATTATCTAGACATTCGTAGAGGATCTGTGCCAAGTGTGACTTTGGGAACCCTTGATGAGGACATTGATACTGTAGGTCACAAAACCTTTCTATATAACTGTGAAGGCTTTCGCCAGCTTTTTGCTTAAAGGTTTGTAGTTGGTAACAAACAGATGAGGTTCTATGATGAGGATAAAATCTCTTATGAAAATCTCAGTAAGTGTGACCCATTTTCTAACTGACCCTGGAGGAATTTAGTAATACTAATCTTTATCCTTATCTTTGAGAGAGAATGGAAAGAGATGAAGTTTTAGGGCTTCATCAGTTATACCTTTTGGATGCATTGTACCACAGATCTCTTCGAAGTCTCTGCTATAGACATAAGGATTTTCATTATTAATCCCTTTAAATTTGGGAAGTGATTCAATTGTTCCTGGTTTGAACTCGAAATTACTAGTACAGTCTGGTATTATAACTCCTGGAGGTTGCATTATACCAATCGGGTATATACAATCCCGTAAAGTTCCAGCAGGAGCATCTATTAGTGCTCGATTCTCGACAATTGCTTCATTGCCTTAAGCCATTATAGAGAAAAGGGAGAATTTTACAACAAAAGTAGATGAAAAAGGACTTAGATCGTAGAGATCATTTCGCTCGACACGATTACCAATTCATTTCCAAGCACACATGTACTACACAATCACCGCTGACAAACCAAGCAACCCTAGCTTTCTAGCAAGCAATGCAGGATGGCTCATCTAAATTTGAGAGTAAGATCCTTGAAAAGTGTTTCTTGGAGTTTTCTCTTTCTTTTCTAGACTAGCTCCTATTCTTTTCAAAGGCAATCTTCAGTTGCTAATCTAGCAAACTCTGTCAAAGCAACCCAATTAGGCAAGTTCCCAGTTCGAGCAGTAAGCTTAGAAAGCTTTTGACACTGTCTTACTTAGGCAACATTTCCCTTTCTCAGGGTGGCCTTTTTGTTAGAACTTTTCTTAATCGCTAGCTTTCCCTGAGAGCTTGTCAAGTAAACAAAGAAGTTGTTGTTCCCTTAAAAAGATTTTCCCAAGAGCTCGAAACCTTAAGGTCTTCTTGCTAGTCAAAATTTTAGGCTTAGGAACGCGTTAAGTTGGGTTTTCTTGGTCGGGCACAAGAAATCCGGTGATGAAATCCATATTCTTATCTTGTTTGGGTATAATGTGCCCTTTACTAAGGCAGTAAAATATTTTCAATTCGCAAGCAATTATGTACAGAAAGGCATCTAGAAAACCTGTTGGCAGGGGATTCACAGGTTGATCGAATCTTACCTCCCGTTCAAGACGGGGGATGAACAAATTGAGTCGACTCGGGCCACTAACTCCTGTGTTTGTGTACTAACCCGAGGGGTCGAGACAAGATCGTACTTGTCCTCCTTCCCTGTTTACAACTTGTGCTCTGATTTTCAGAGTCAAAACTATATTAAAAATTATTACAAAGTCCCTAAATATAGTTGTTCTAAAAAAATTAAAATAAAAGTCCTAAAAATAAATTGTTCTTCTCGTCTTGTTGTTTCCTTTTTGTCCTTCACTTCCTCTCTTTTACTTTCTTTGTAGAACCTGCAGAGACCAACAAGAGAAGAGAACACGTAAAATGGAAAATAAAAATTCTAAACTACTAGAATAAAAAATTCCTAGAAATAATACTAAAATAAAGAGGTTTTTTTAATATAAAACCCTAATTAAATAAAACTAAAAAACCTAAATCTACGATTAGAGAATTAATAACACTGATTAGGGTATTCCGTTAACAGTCCCCAGCAATGGCGCCAAAAACTTGATAGGCTTGAAAAACACTATTTGATTAAAACTGCAAGTGCACAGTATCTATGGTTTAGATATCGGCAAATACAGGTCGATCCCACGAGGAGTGGAACAAAAACACACTAATTAGTATTATGAATTAACTAATCAAGAAAGAATTAAATTTTTAAGTGAAACTGTACTTTAAAAATAATAAAAGCAAACCTAAAGTATGAAAAATAACCGATTAATTAAAGTGTTAAGGATCCAGGAATCCCTTGTAAATTTTATTTTATCACAAAATATCTGATTTTTATGGGTAGTACGATAGTACCTTTGTCTACTACTTTCCCGATGATTTTACGATAAAAGCCCTAAAAATTAAGATCTCAAAAAGACAAGTTTGTTCTTGGCACACAATCGATTTCCTAAGTATTAAATATGCGTGACATATTTAGTCAAAGAATAATACTTGAATCAATTAAAACAAGCCATTAAAACAATCATCTAATAATCTAACTATATAGTATGCATGACTTAAAATATGAAAGAAAGAATTAGAAGACAAATCAAATAATGAGAAAACCAAACGTAAATTGAACCAAGATCCAAATATTTTGTTCAAGAACATAAATAAAATTAAATCCTGCAATTTCATCCCTTCACCTTAACAATAAAGTTAGAATCCCATGGGTTCAAGTAGTTCCATTAAAATAATAAGAAGAGAAAAGAAGTATCCGTTGTACCAAAGATGTAGCCTGCCTCAGAAATTGTGCAAAACTCTAATATTGTTGTCGGCTTCTTCTTCTTCCTCCTCTCTCTCTTGTACGCTGCTGGTGCTCCTCTATGCTATTTTTTTTCTCCCAGCTCCGTTTTTTTGGTATTTACGTGTTGCCCTCTTTTTAAAGCCCTCACTTATCTGTTTTCCAACTCCCCTCCCACCAGCAGCTTTAATGTAACCGACTTTTTTTTTTTTTTTGGTTTCCAAATCCAATATGGAAGATACCAATTTAGAATCTGGCCCACTTAATTTGTTTCCCATTTAGGAGAAATATTGGATAGAAAACAAGTAAAGTGAAGAACTGGTGGAATTGGGAAGTGGGACCTACATTATTTTTAGAAACAAGAAACAATTGTTTCTTTTTTTCTTTATAAAACTAACGGGTCCCACAAGCACTACTTAATATGTAGTATCAACTATTGATGACATCAGCATGATGTCATCATCTAATTTAATTAAACTTTAAATCAATTTTGACTTCCTTTGGACTATTTTGACTGATCAGCACGTAGCACATGCATACGTTCTTTTTGGTAGCTTAGACAACATCTTTTGGGTGCCCTTATCATGGATTTTAACTGATTTTATCCATTCTATTCATATTCCCTGCACAAGACTAAAGTACACTTAATTAATTCAAATGGAGTAAAATAATTAACAAACTAATAAGAATATAGAGGTATTAAATGCAAACTGGGAAAAACCCCGGGACCTAGTCTAGGAATAATCCACTAAGAGTTATTGAAAACTTACAACCCGATTTACTACTCGATGGACACAATTTATGACTCCCTCTACACTCCGATCAGCTATACAGTGTACCATTCTTCCACAAATTCGAACTCCACGAATTTGTCGCTTAGTTGGTTATCAATTCTCACACATACAACTTGGAGTCCACCAAGCCAACGTGAATGAGCTGCGCATACAATCCGAATCCACGAACCAACGTCTCCCACAAAATGATGCGTCTCCGACTTGAACTCTACAAGTCCCACACCTTGAACCAATACTTGACTTCACGAGTATTTCACCACGAACTTGAATCTTCAAGCTCAACCACTAGAAATCCACCGAAAAACCTAAACTAGAATTTTAACTAAGATGGGAAGGATTTAGTCATTTTCAACAAGTTTGAAAATTAAGAATATGAGTTATGCTCTCCAATAACTTGTTAGGAGTTGGGGTGAATGGTTGATGAAAATAGTTCAAACTCACTCTATTTATAATTATGTTTTTAGATCTAGATCTAGAACATCCCATGTGATGGATAGTTTATTCATTTTCTAGATCTAGAACACACCAAGTATAATGAGTGGTTTTTCTAGATCAAGAATACGCCATGTATGGTGGTGTTTCTTTTTGATTTAGAATTACATCACACAATGACTAATGAGTGATGTTTTTTATCTTTTAGTTTAAGAACTATATTTCACCATGAGTGATATTTTACAACACACCACATTACCCCATGTGAGTGATGTCTAGATCTATATCACTTACATTAATGTTTATAAGTTCATAATACATGGTGAACTAGAATATTTATGGAAGGTTTTTAGAATCATTCAAAATAGCTTAAAAGATGGTTAAAAGTTGTAAAAATCTTTTAGTACACTTTGGTTTCGAAATTATCTAGTTTTATGATCACCGGAATACAACTTGAATATTTTTTACTTTTCATGAAAAGTGTGTAGAGGAATCTACTCGGAAAACATATCTAGTTAGGTTCTAAGGAACTATAATGTGCCAGCACATCAGGTATATACTGACTAATTGATGTTCCTACACCTCATAGTGTTCATATAACTTTTATCATTTTCTGTCAAATAAAACGATTCTGATCCCCAACCTTTCATATAATGTCACTAGTAAATGTAAAGTACCGATGTTAGTGTTATAATACTTAGACATCAACTTTTCATCTACCTATTACATTTTTTCAATCAATTCTTTGTAAAATAGGAATCAGTAAATCCAAGATACACAGTCTAGAGTACATGCAGTACTTTACTGTATTTAATGACAGTTATCTAATTTGCATCTAGTCCACATGATTTATGTCAAATTTATTGGTTTACATATTGAATGTGTTACAAGTGAGAACTATTCAACCACTAAGCATGAAATACTAAAACAACATGAGTTTGAAAAAACTTTAATTTATAGTAATTTCCTCTTATTACTATAAACATCGGATAACTTATTGTGTATACATACATCAATCCTTAGGGATATCTATATGTATACCAAAACAGTCGAAATCCCATCTCATCGAAAGAACTTATCTTGACATCTCATGTCAAAGTTGTTTCGACATCCAATTTTGTTTTGACCCCTAAATTAATGATAAATCCTCGTTCCTTGGGGAAGCATCCTTTATTCATCATTTAATTAAGTGTGATCCACCATCTCAGTTCAGAATGCTAGAAGTAATAGAAACAGTCTCCTTGGGGAGATCTTTTTCTACACTTTAGTCCAAATACCGTGCTGTTACAGCAATCCAAGCCGATAAGCTGCTAGGATGTACTATTCCTTAGGGCATTAGACCTCTAGCCTTATTCTTGGACCGATAGTGGAGGGTCGTGGGATTGTATTTCTATGAATATAGTCCCTCTCCCACTCAATTAATTGAATGAGGGATATTATTTTTTAAGTTTTAGAAAAATATGCATTTGTGTAAATCCTATTATATTTTCATATATATAATATATAAAATAAAAATTACACATTATTAAACATCTAATGTTAATAATTCAACACATATTTCAAAAATAAATACACACAAACTATACATTTAATGCATATATCTATTGTATGTAATTATACATCTTATATATATAATTCAGAGCCTAAAAGTGTTGCATACATCACATATATAAACTAAGTCTATATACATCACATTAATGCATATATCTATTGTATGTAATTATACATCTTATATATATAATTCAGAGCCTAAAAGTGTTGCATACATCACATATATAAACTAAGTCTATATACATCACATTAATGCATATATCTATTGTATGTAATTATACATCTTATATATATAATTCAGAGCCTAAAAGTGTTGCATACATCACATATATAAACTAAGTCTATATACATCACATGTATATAGTATAAGGAGTTCTCGATTATTTAATTGATTGATCAATAGATTTGTAACCACAAAATTCTGCTATCACATAGAGTTTGTACATAATTCATCACATTTAAGGATTAATTTGGTGCCTGGATTATCAATTTCAGCAAAAGAAACCGTTTTAAAACACACTTTTAAAAATAAAACCCCTGAAGAAAAAACTCTTTCTTCAATATGTGTCAAAAACAGATTGTGCACTAACATAGAATAGATCGGCAGGGGCAAGTACCGACTCTGGTCTAACAAGCCGGAGTCACATGTTGAAAAATAGTTTTTCAGGGTCTAGGTTGGTCTGGATCGGATCGATTTGAGTTGCCTGACTAGTCTGACTCAGGTTGAGCCGCATGACTAGTCTGACTCAAATTGAGTCGCCTAACTAATCTGACTCGGTATAAGTCGTACGAGTCAACTTTGATCAATGGTAAACCCTTGGTCAATCGTCAAATCGATTAGGTCAGCAATTGACTGGGTCAACTCTTACTGGTTGGTGGGTAATTTTCTGGTCGAACCATCTGGGTCAGGTAGACCTGGTTCGCCCCGTTTGGTTCTGTTTGTCTTGGTCTAGCTAAGCTGGACTAGTATGACCTTCTGTGAGGAGCAGTGGATCATACTTTCATACTACACACGTTCACAGCACACTTGCGTGGCACAATAAGGTACCACACTCATGCGCACGTGTGGACCGCACACGCACCAGCTCCCACTACACAACATCACACACATATGTCTAGCATATGTACCACACACACGTATGATGCATAGATGCACCACACACATGCACAAACGTGCGCTCCATATATGCCACAACCTTATTGGACCACGGGCTAACTCACAGGTTCAACCATGTGTTATCCGATCTAGTCTAGCTGGGTTGATGTGCGAGTTGAATGGGTTAGGTCGGTCTGGCCTGCGAGCTGACCCACGGGTTGGACCGTGAGTCCACGAACCGAGTAAACGAGTTTGAAAATTAGGTTATCGGGTCGGTAATTTTGGTCAGGTTACCGGGTTGTCGGATCGGGCCAACGGGTCTACACATGGGCGACTGGGTTGGGTCATTGGTTAGAGTGAACCAACCAAACAGTTCCTAACCATGCCCACATCCAAGCACCTCCTAACCCAAATCCTTATACCCTAACCTATCCTAACTCAATCTAAACATTCCTTAAGAAAAACTCTTTTTCTTAATAATGTCTAACCAAACAACACTTACGAAAAAACACTTTTTGTTTAATATGTCAAACCAAACAACACCTAAGGAAAAATATTTTTTCCTTAATATGACAAACCAAATAGCACTTTAGAAAAAACACTTTTTCCTTAGAACAATGCTAGAGGCACTCCTAATTTGACATAAAAGTTAACCGATTGATGACGTGGCGCTATTTTGCGTCTCAAAATCTCGACACTCTTTTAAACCCAACGAAAACTACTTTTACTGACTTTTTGGGAAACGTGTCCCTTCAAAACATATCTTTACCCTTACCCATATTTCTTCCCCCAATTTTTTCTCTCGTTTAAACGTATCTGTTCTGGCGACTTCTTCGACCGTCGGAGATCTCTCGCCTACATCTCCGGCAACGATTAATCGATAACAGATCTGTGGATTTCTCCGGTACACTAGGTAAGCATTATTATTATTTTTTTCACATTTTGAACCACAATCCTCAGATTCTTTATTTTTTTTTGTTATATTTACCCTAGATCTGTCAACGGCAACGGCGAGAGCACAGATCTTTCAGTCTCCGGTACCAGGTTAGCAATTTTTTTTAGGGGTAAATGATCGACATCAAGCACTACAACACACTATATTGAGCTCAAATTCAGGCTAGCTGATGGTAGCGATATCAATCCAAACAAGTATAATCCTGCTACAACTAAGGGATCTCTAAAAGAAATCCTTCTTTCTCAATCGGATTTTATGCATTATCTTTTTATTGGGATTTTTTTATCTTCAAATTACTGCTTTAATTTATATTTGTTCTACTGCTTTACTGGTAGGATGGTTGCATGTTTAAGTTTTATACTGAGTTGTATCTTAGATAGATCTGTTGAGTTTCTTCTCTTAAGCTTGCAATTGATTATTTCTCTTACGGGCTTCCCTTTAAATTATATGATATATAACAAGTAAAAAAATAACCCAATTGAGAATTGTTATCTTTTCTATTTCATATTCACTGTATTTGTTAGTATTAGAAAAATGTGTACAGTAAAACCCTATACATTATTTTACATTTGTTATTCTAACTTTCAATCTTTATGGATATGTGTTATTCTTCATCATTTTTATTTCTAAAATTACAATGTTCAGGAATGGAGGGGGATTTGTCCGATAATGAGACACAAATTAGGGACAATGCTGAAGTAGTGGATGATACTGTAATGGAAGACAATGTTGAAGTAGTAGATGATAAAATTGACAATATTGAAGTAGTAGATGATAAAATTGAGAACAATGTTAAAGTAGTGGATGAGCCTAAGATTGGGATGAAGTTTGAAAATGATAATGAAAATTTTGAACTTTACAAAAGGTATGCGAAAAACATGGGGTTTCCGGTGAGAATAAGGTCAACAAAGAAACGTGAGGATGGGATTAAAAGATATGTGACGTATGCTTGTAGTCGAGAAGGCAAACGAACTTGGACTACAAGCAGCTCTTTGAAGCCCCAACCAACCATTCAAACAGAGTGCAAAGCTAAGATTTCAGCAACTTTAGACATGTCTGGAAAATGGCGAATTAACAGTGTTCATCTTGAGCATAACCATCCAACAAGTCCATCTAAATCTCTGATGTATCTTTGCAATCGAGAAATCAGTGCACTTGTGAAAAAAAAGATTGAATTAAATGATATATCGGGAATTCCATTACACAAAACTTATAATTCAGTTGTGAATGAAGCGGGTGGACACAAAAATGTGACATGTGCGGAAAACGATTGTAGAAACTATGTTGAAAAAATTAGGCGGTTACGACTTGGGGAAGGAGATGCTCTTGCAATTCAAGCTTATTTTTCTAAGATGCAAAAACAAAGTCCAGGCTTTTTCTTTAATATAGACTTGGATGAAAAGTCTCGATTGAAGAATGTATTTTGGGCTAATAATAGGACTAGAGAAGCATATAAGGAATTTGGCGGTGTAGTTACCTTTGATACCACATACTTGACTAATAAGTATGACATGCCATTCTCTCCCTTTGTTGGAGTTAATCATCATGGGCAATCAACTTTGCTTGGGTGTGGGCTGGTTTCAAATGAAACTACAGAGACGTTTGTTTGGCTATTTAGGACTTGGCTTGAATGCATAGATGATTGTGCTCCTAATGGAATAATTATTGACCAAGATAGAGCTATGCAGAATACAATTGAAATTGTTTTCCCTAAGACTAGGCATAGATGGTGTTTGTGGCATATATTGAAGAAGTTACCTAAAAAGCTAGGCAACCACAATCATTACAATTCCATCTACTTTACTATGCATCGTGTAGTTTACGATACACAAACTCCTGAGAAGTTTGAACAGAGTTGGCGTGAGATGATTGAAAACTATGAATTGCAAGAGAATGATCAGTTGACTGGGCTGTACAAAGAGAGGAATCATTGGGTACCATGTTTCCTGAAAACTAGCTTTTGGTCAGGAATGTCAAGCACTCAACGGAGTGAGAGTATAAATGCATTTTTTTATGGGTATGTTCACTCCAAAACCTCACTAAAGCAATTTGTTGAACAATATGACCGCACTGAGGAATAAAGTAGAAAAAGAATTTCAAGCAGATTTTAGGTCATTCTCACAAATGGTCCCGTGTGAAACTAAGTATGAAATAGAGAAGCAATTTCAAGGAGTTTACACAATCTCAAAATTCAAGGAGTTTCAAGAAGAGTTTACCGGAAAGGTGTACTATGACGTAATCTCTAGTCAAGAGGACTGTGTAACATCGAAGTATGAGGTACAAGAGGACATCATACTCAATGAGGGTGTTAAGATCAAACGAGTATTTACAGTTTTATTCAAGAGAGACGAATGTGATGTTCAATGTAGTTGTCACATGTTCGAGTTTAAAGGAATAGTTTGCAGGCATGCAGTTTCAGTATTAATCTGCAATGATGTAGAAGTACTCCCCGATAAGTATATCTTGAGGAGATGGAGGAGGGATGTGAGCAGATCCCACACGAGAGTCAGGTTGTGTTATGATGGTTGGATTAGCTCTCCGGAGCAGTTGAGGTATGATCAGATGTGTCTTGCATTTACCAAAGTGGCAGACTTGGTAGCAGATGATGAAATCCGAACTAATATAATTATGCAGTGGATAGATGATCAGTCGAAGGAATTATCTTCAAAAAAAATTAAAATCAAGTTCCTAAAGTAATCTCAATACCAAATCAATTGCTCAGCCAACCATAGAAGGTGAAAAGTGTGCAAGCAAAATTATTTTGGATCCCAAAGAATCGAAAAGGAAAGGACGCCCTGAGAGAAATCGAAAGAAATCCAGCGTGGAAAAGAATTCTGGGAAAAATCGGAACAAGGTTCCATCTAGTGGAAATGTTCAGGTAATGTACTTATTGAATTCCATAATGTAATACCTTTATATACAAATTTTACGTGTTTAATTGTATCTTTCAATTTTGTAGGACGGTCAAGAGCATTTGAAATCCAATAAATCCAAGAGACCAAGAAAAAATCAAAAGTAGGTTCCATCTAGTGAAAATGTGCAGGTGATGTACTTTATTTATTGTATGATGTATATCTTAAAAAAATTAACAGTTCTCAAAACTTGTTTAAAATTTGTAGGATAGTAACGATGGTGAGACTACCTATGCATTTCCTTTTCAAGTGCTTAAGGAAAACCCTACACAGGAAAGCGTAGCTTCGGGTGAAACCTCAACGAGAGGAATCTGTCCACGGGATAATGCCATTAACAACCAACATCAATTCTTGGTATATCATTTATTTTTTGTTTTCATGCTGAGTATATCTTAAAACATTTTTAAAAGTTCTCAAAACATTGCATTTCTAAATTTGTAGGATGGTTAGACTAGCTATGCATATCCTTCTCAAGAGAGCACATCATTGGGTCAATGCCCAACGAGAGCAGTCCATACCCAGATGCTTCCCATTTATGGCCAACACCAATTGCCAGCGTCTACTTATTATCCTCAAGCATTTCCGTCCCTGTATGTATGTTATTATTGTCGTCAATGATTATGTTTTGATACTGAGTATAATTTTGTGACAGGATCAATAGTGTATAGCTCGAGGCGACCCATATGGAATTAACGAAGCTTCTACCCATGGTCTCGGAGGGATAAACACCATGAATTTAAAAGACAATTTGTAATGAAAGGAAATGGGCCCACTTTAAAGACTTTTTGTAATGTAAGGAATTTTAAAGATTTTTTGTAATGAGTTATAAGCTGGATTTGATATGAAATTATTAGGTGTTCTGGGTCTCAAGCAGGTGTACGATGGAGTCCAAAACATTCCCATCAATGTCAATTTTCATTTTAAGATAATTTGATGGTGGGGCTATCCAAAACATTCCCATCTGAGTTTGTGAAGAATTAAAGATATATGGTTGAAATTGTGTTTTCTGTTTGTTGATTTTGTTTGTAGTTAACTTTGACTGCCAAAAATTGCTATTGCAAGCTATTGAAAACCATGCATTTTTCCATTGATGAAGTCACTAGAAAAGGGAATGAACCCTTCTTTGCTAACAAAAAGAACAAAAAGATCTCTAGTAAATTTAATAGTTATGATCTAAGTAACCAGAGCGTAGAGCGGGAACGGGAACGGGAGCGGGAGCGGGAGCGTCGTAGCGCCTAATTAAAATTTTCCTAAGGTTCAGAGCGCCCTCGAAGTGCCTGTGTGTATATATATAATTCAAAAATACCCCACAAAAATAATTAAAGTGTTTAATAAATTCATCATATCCTGAGTTTCAGTAATCTTTTAATGGGGTTAAAAGTTAAATTATGTGATTATTTTTTGGATATCTGCATGATGAGGGGTAGCCATAATTTTCACAATAAAAAATAACCCTTGGATCAACTCTATTTGGCCCAACATGTGGGTGTAATCGGAGTGTGAGAAAAGATAGGTAGAATATCTAAAATGTTGTGAAGTTATTGAGTTCTTTAATTTATACTCATTAATTTACTTAATAGTCAAAAGGCATCTTAAATTAGTGCATTTATGAAAGCATGTTGGTATTTCATTCATTATTTTATTTTATTTTTTAAAATTATATTTATTAATTAAAATGGACCAAGTGGTTACATTGTTGTAATAAGGTTGAGATTCATTCAAGAGAACTTCAAGTTTTACTTTCTAAGGAATTTAGTCCCACATAGGATAGAGTAAAGAGGGGAGACCTCCAAGAGGTCTTATAAATTATTTACTGATGTTGTACATATCTATTGAATCAATTTTAGTCCCACATTGGATATAGTAAAGAGGGGAGACCTTTGGGAGCTCTTATAAATATGCTTGTGCTACAAGCATTTGTTGAATTAAAAGATTAATCTCAGAGTGCGGTTCCCAAATATTGGGTGCGCGGATTCAAAATTCTGGGATCGCGGATCCAGGCCGGATCCGCTCTCAATACGCAAATCCGCGGATTGGGAGCGGGAGCGTCCTAGGAGATGGGCGTTTCTGGTTACTAAGGTTATGATATTTTATTGGCATTGATCAAGTTGATAAGACACTGGTTTTACTCAATGGTAATATCTTAGTTATGGATTTAATTCTCGCTCCCATGTATTTGTTTCTCACTATAGAATATGCACATTGACAACCAAGATAATATGTTCCAAGCAGTGAGCAGCCTCAGGTAGGTATTACGTCATCCGAATGGGATGAACCGCATGCCAGATCCGCAGGCCTCGCCGGAGGATGGCGGTACTCCGGCAGGTCCTTCACTACCTCCTCTTCAACCAAAGGCTTCATCATTTGCTACTGTTCTCAAGGGTGCAAGCACTCCACCTTTATATGAAGATTTTGAGCCAGAGGTTCGTGTCTCCACAAAGGAAGGCTTTCCGGCGATTAGCTTTGCTCCTCATGATTGGCAGCGGGCAGAGTTGTACTTGCGCTATACTTTGATCTTAAAGTTCTCTGCTGGAAGGCCTTCAATGTTTGATATTCGTTCTACAATTGAATCTTCATGGGGTTTTTTGGGTCCTATTACCGTAGGTTTGATTGATCCACGGCATGTGTTATTACGTCTCTCATCGGAGGTGGATGTGGTGAAAGCTTTTTCTCGTGAGAAATTTCATATTAAAGGCTATTGGTTTCGAATGCAACGTTGGTCGAAAAGTTTCGATCCCAAAAAAGATTCTTCCTTGGCTCCGGTGTGGGTTCTTCTACCTCGGATGCTTCTACCTTGTTTCACTCCCGCCTTTGTAAGGAAAATTGCTGGAATTTTAGGTACTTTTCTTCGTTTGGATACTACTACTCTCTCTCTTGGTCGTCCTAGTGTGGCACGCGTCTGTGTGCAGGTGGATCTCTCAAAGCCTTTACCAAATCGTCTCTGGCTCTGGACTTCTAAAACAGAGGGTTACTGGCAGAGTATTGAATATGAAAATATGCCTCTGTTTTGTTCTCATTGCTGGCTTCAAGGGCATGATAAGACAGTATGTCGTAAGCTGATTATCACTCCAAAACCCTCTTTGGTGGAGAAGTCTCATGATACTGGAGAAAAATTGTTTCCAAAAAACATGGAGGGGACGGATGGAGATGGGTTTCAGCAAGTTCGTCAAAAGCAACATTGGAAGAGGAAGGAACACGTGGGTCCTTCGGAGATCAATGAGATGCCGCCTCTTTCAACGGAGGTTATAACAGAGGGGGTCGTCACTACAATCACGTCGCCGACGTCAGTATTTGGCACCGTTTCCGATATTGAGATTGGAGGAGACGATCCACTTTTGGTTAGTGGATCTAATGTTAGGGCCGACAAGACTGCCTATTTGAATTCAAAAGAATTAAATCATGAAGGTAATTCCTCTTTTTACTTAAAGAAAAATGAGCATATGCCCCCCACTTTAGAAACATGTAGGGCCACCAAGGAAAGGGTTATTATTCCCTTAGGTGGAATGGAA
>MVGT01001517.1:5735-74763 GCA_002174775.1 Macleaya cordata | reverse complement strand
CCAAATCGTCTCTGGCTCTGGACTTCTAAAACAGAGGGTTACTGGCAGAGTATTGAATATGAAAATATGCCTCTGTTTTGTTCTCATTGCTGGCTTCAAGGGCATGATAAGACAGTATGTCGTAAGCTGATTATCACTCCAAAACCCTCTTTGGTGGAGAAGTCTCATGATACTGGAGAAAAATTGTTTCCAAAAAACATGGAGGGGACGGATGGAGATGGGTTTCAGCAAGTTCGTCAAAAGCAACATTGGAAGAGGAAGGAACACGTGGGTCCTTCGGAGATCAATGAGATGCCGCCTCTTTCAACGGAGGTTATAACAGAGGGGGTCGTCACTACAATCACGTCGCCGACGTCAGTATTTGGCACCGTTTCCGATATTGAGATTGGAGGAGACGATCCACTTTTGGTTAGTGGATCTAATGTTAGGGCCGACAAGACTGCCTATTTGAATTCAAAAGAATTAAATCATGAAGGTAATTCCTCTTTTTACTTAAAGAAAAATGAGCATATGCCCCCCACTTTAGAAACATGTAGGGCCACCAAGGAAAGGGTTATTATTCCCTTAGGTGGAATGGAACCCCACGATCCTAATTATATTCCCACTTTACATACTTCACCTACCTTTAGTTTTAATGATGGCAAAGCCTTTATACAAGATGTGGTGGATGATGGGAATCGAGTAGATAAGTTAATTGAGGGAGAGTTTGCTATTGACAGTTACAATAAGGACGTGGCCAGCACAACGACACCTTCTCTGGTGGTCTCCGATGAAGACCAACTGCGGGCCCACATCCCCATTTTTTCTGCTGGCAAGGGCGACAACCTAAAGCCGCATGCTAGTGACAGCATCGTCAATCTTGAAGATGGCTTTCAGCAGGTGATGAGTAAGAATGGGTGGAGGAAAAAAATAAAACAAGTTTCCTCCCAAGGAGAGTCGTCGGATTCTGGTGAGGCGAAACTTCCTTCTCCGGCAACCACGATGAATAACAATCTGGTAGCAATTGGAGATCTGTCTCAACAACTTGCCGTTTCTTCCACCTCCAATATGGAGGAGGATGGTGATCATTTACCAAGTGTGGTGATTGCCGGCGAGAGGTCTCAGTCAGCAGCCATCAACGCCGACAACACAAGGGATCCCAACTCAGACGGTCGTACAACGGTCCCAACTCTCAATATTATAAAAGAAAGGCCAGCTGTAATTAATCATATGGGTGTAGATTACCAAGCTAATGGGCTGCCTATAGTTACAAACAAAGAGAATATAAGTGACGATGGTACTTTTATGGTCCACCTTGTCACCAACATCGAGGGCAGTGAGCTGGATAAAAATCTGCCCCACGATATGCTAGATACCTCTATGTGCATTAGTCCTGGCAATCTAGTAGAACCTATTCCTAACACTCCTACTGAGCCGGGTAACGAGCATGCACACCTTTTGGCCCACACGATTTCAACTCACATTATTGAGGGCAGCAATGACGTCAATGTTAGTGGGCCCATCACATCTTAGTCGGTTAAGCAAGCAAAGAATAGTTACGAAAGCCTCAATGAGGAAGATGTTCTCGATTTATATCGAAAGTCTACTGAAGTAGTTGATGACTACTCGGAGACTGATCAGTCGGATGACGAAGATAAAAGACGCAGTAGGGATCAGGTTCAATATGGGTCAGATTCCAACATGAAAAACCGTTATGCCATCCGCTCCCGCAGGGACTTTATGGCTTTTGCTCCCCTTGAACCCCGCAAAACCCGTTCCTTATCTGATATCCTATTTTCCTAGGGAGTAGGGTTCAAAGGTTTTCGTTTAAAGGCGTTATTTATTTATTTTTTTTTCGCCCTTTGGGCTTTTCAAGTTTTGGTGAGGTTCAGGCTTAATGTCCCCTGCCATGGCTCTACAAGGATAAAAGCACAGTCGGGGCTATATAGGTTAAGGCAAAGGTAGCTTATTATGCGTTGTTTTACGCTAG
This sequence comes from Macleaya cordata, assembly GCA_002174775.1. NCBI lineage: Eukaryota > Viridiplantae > Streptophyta > Magnoliopsida > Ranunculales > Papaveraceae > Macleaya > Macleaya cordata. The sequence continues at coordinate 72,794 of MVGT01001517.1, read as the reverse complement.
AGGTTCAGGCTTTTGTCTACCTCTGGCTTTGTTTTCTTATTATTAATTCAATAAATTTTTCCTCGTCCCGTCGAGGTTAAGATAAAAAAAAAAAAAAAAAAAAGAATATGCACATTTGCAAAGACATAGCAGGCTTCAGTGAGCAAATAGGATTTATTATTACATATATTTACATCGTTAGCATCATCCAAATAAATTACAAGTGATGTCTTAATATATATGTAGACAACAAAAAAATACAATAGCAAGGAACACCCCAATGTTGTTACTTTTCATCCGTTTTTCCCTTTCCTTTGCGAATAGTTACTTGGAATGATATCTCAACATCTTCTTTTTCTGATATCCGAGCGAGATTTTTGAATATACGCGATAGATCGTCCATTGCACCTTCCGTCGCAGATTCACCAGAAACAGCACCACTGGATTCACCTTCTTTATGCTGTGAACTATCATTCCACTTGAAAAGTCCACAATTTTTAGTGCAACAGAAGAACAACCTCCCTAAAAATGGAGAAAGTGCTCAAATATCATCCTCTTCATGCTTATTCATTCATATTCACATTTGAGAATTCATGAATAAAAACTATATGCATACATTTCACAGATTCGTACAAAGCAAATAAATCAAGCAACTTGAAGCTCAAACATCTCACGAATCATCACATATTATTATCATTATGCCAAGAGAGTAAAGAGCACTAGAATGGGTTTAACTTATCATTTTGACACTAAACAAAGTGACAAAAGTAAGCTAAAGCATTTAGATCGTGTCCATCCAATGAGATTTTTCACGATCCAAACCGTTCACATTAAAGATCGTGTCATTTCCTACATATTTGTCGCAAACATCAAGGCATTCTTAGTTCATACATCATAGGATTATGCATATTTTGCTCTCTTTCTATGAAACACACCACATGGGAATCATCATTAAGACATCACCTCATGTGGACTATATTTTAATGACAATCAATATGTACATTTAACATTTATTATTTCAAAACACATACGGCTTCAAGGATGTCTCAAGCCATCATATGAGAAATCAACATTATCATACAATTCATTCAAAAGATCAAGAGCATATTCTTTGATGAACAAGTGTAAAGCAAGAGATTCATGATTTATTGATAATCAAACAGGATTTAAACACCAAGCATGTAAATCAACCACCAATTCTCAAATAGACCCTCACTTTATTTTTGTCTAATCTCGGGTCTCACACAACCATTTATTTATAATACAAAAATATTTTCCTATCATGCAGAACCACTGTGACCAGAAAGTTAAACATGCCTTTTTTATTTCGAAGTTCTAATATCTTTAAAGAGGAAAACTAGACATGCTTTTTAGCTCAAAGTTTTATTATATACAAAAATGGAAAGCAAGATAACTACATATTTTTCAACATAGAATTCTATTTTCTATAAAAATGGAAATCAGTACTATTACCCACTTTTAACCCACCATTTTATTTTATACCACAAATGGAAAATAAAATTATCACACACTCTCTAACTCAAAATTCTATTTTATACCAAAAGCAAGACTATCACATACTTTCTTTCTCAAAATCCTATTTCACACAACAAGTGAGAACAAAATTATGTTTATAACAAGGAATTTTTATTTACACAAAGATTAGAGAAAAAAGGAAAAGGTTACTGACCTGTAGCTTGCGAATAATCCATTAAAGCAAATATAACAAAGAAATCCTTAATATGCTCCCTATGTGGATAATAGATTAAAGATTGATTCCAGCACAAAGTGATGTCACCCCGTTTGTATATATCCAACCATAATGATGCAGGAGAGAAGATAGCTAAAACAAAATGGATTTTCTCTCTTCTCTCTACTCTTCCCTTAATTCTCATTAATCTTCTCTCTTACCTCACCAACTTTTCCTCTCTACTCTATGTTTCTGTAGATATTTCCTTAATGGAGAAGGAGAGAAATACTCACAACCACCCCACAAATAGAAACCATAACTTTCTCTGAGAAAAAGATGAGAGAATTCAGAGAGAGGCTAGAGAGAAAAAGAAAAGGGAAAGAAAGAAGAAGAAGCTAGAAGACAGGAGGGGCTGGAAGAAGTTTCCTCTTTTGGCAACTTTCCTTTTAAAGGAAAAAATAGGGTTTCCTCTTCAGCTAATTGTTAGATTAATCACACTTGGACGGTTGAGATGAGGAAGAAGAGAAAATATCTTCTCTTGGTGGCCTGTGTTGTGCAATGAGTGGGTGATCTTGGTTCACATGGATCGAGTGAGTTTTGTGAGAGAGAAGAAAAACATAAGAGGTAATATTCCTCTTCCACAAAATAGTATATTCCATCAAACCTGCTGAAACGATGACACGTGTCCTTCTTATTAACATTCTACTATCTTCCAGCTTTTCAAAATAAAGAAAACGGACATGTGTCACCATTAGAGGGAGATCGACCCTTAAAGGGCCTATCCCAATTATGCAGTGACACATGTCGCCCAACTATATAAAAACCTTATTATTTTTTAATTTCTACCAAAAACAGGAAATGATTTTTTAAAAAAAAAAGAAACAATAGGGACACGTGTCACTATATAGGAGAGATCGACGTCGATCCCAATGATATGGTAACACGTGTCTCCTATTTATTTGAAAATAACTTTTTTCTTTTTTCTTTTTTTTTTTAAAAAAATATTTTTTTTAAATAAAACCTTTTCTTAAAAACAAAACCTTTTTTTTAGAAAACAATTTAAAAAAAGAAAGAAAAAAGTGATCGGCCCTTAAAAGGCCGATTCTAGTATTAATGTGAGAAGTGTCACTATATGGGAGAGATCGGCTTTCCAATGGTTGATCCCAATGATTTGAAAGTAACTTTTTTTCTTTTTTCCTTTTTTTTTTAAAAAAATGTTTTTTTTAAAACAATACTTTTTTTTTTAACACAAAACCCTTTGTTTTTACAAAACAATTTTAAAAAAGAAAAAGAAAAAAGTGATCGGCTCTTAAAGGGCCGATTCTAGTATTAATGTGACAAGTTTCACTTTTATGCTTTTAAAAGTATTCTATTTACTATAATGTCCTCCACTTTATTGCTTTTACACAAAACCCCTAAAAAACTCTTACATTCATAAGAGGTCTATTTTTACCATTTTCCTAAAAAGTCCCTTGGACTAACTTCTCAACACCAAAAGGACATTTTTCTAAAAAGTCCCTGAGTCTATTTCCTCTTCACCAAAAGGGATCAAACAACTCAAAGTGGTTCCTATAGCTTTCTATTCCAATGATGACACCAAAATTCTCATTTTTATAAATTTGGTCAAAATTGGTTCACATTCTTCAACATTTGTTCAAATTGATCCAAAATTGCCCAAAATTTTTATTTGATGACACCTAATTAGGGTGCGAAAATTGGGTGTCTACAGACGCCCCTCTTTGCCAGAGGCTGCTTGCAGCTGATTGGCAAAGCTGATGACATCCAATTTTCGCACATCGGTGAATGAATGGTTTCTTAAGTGATTTGCTCAGAAATATCCAGTGGGGACATGACCTCTCGTCAATTTGAGACATCGATGATTACTGAAGGTGAAGCTCATTGTTGACATATGCTGATACTAGAGTGGTGTAGCTCGCTGTTGATAATAATCGAGACTGGAGCAGGTGAAAACTCTCTGTCGACATCTGTCGAGATTGGAGCAGGGGGATGGCTCGCTGTTGATAACAATCGAGACTGGAATGGGTGAAAGCTCTCTATCGACAATTGTCAAGACTGGAACAGAGGAGAATGGCTCGTTGTCGATAACAATTGAGAATGGAGCGATTTACCTTAACTGAGGGTAGAGGAGGGTGTGCTTTTGAAAACTTTATCACTTTTATGAAACATCCAAATTTTAGTTAGGAGCATATTGGGGTTTCCTTGCCTATAACTTTGCCATGGTATATCTGCAAAGGACGGATTAGTGTTACACCACTCGATCATCTTCACATCCTTATCATCAGACACTTCTGTTTCCTTTGCTTGGAACTTTTTGATTGCTGGACCTCGAAGTTTTGACTTAACTTTCTTGATCTTGACCTCTCTGACTTCTTTTGGTTGATTTTGATTGGACTTGATGCTGAGATTGCTTGATCTTCGACTAATCGTGGTCCAATATTGCTCCTTTGCTTCAATTAGAACATAACTGGCTTGACTGAACTGCTTTACCTTAGCTTTGACATTCTACTTTCCAAAAATTTCCATTTGTTGACATGGTGATTTGTAAAGTCTGCACCATTTCTTGTTTTGCAGCTACATCCTTTCTGCGAGCTTTGCCCGGTGATTCTTGAGATTTCTCCTAGTGATGATGTTGCAATGTGCCACATGATGTAGAGCACAAGTTGATGTTGTAGTGTGCCACATGATTAGAGCATAAGTTAATTTCTCTTTTCTCTCTTGCTTTGATTTTTTCTTGACAAACTACTCCCTCTTTTTTTTGGTAAATTTGTAGAGACTGAGGTGGGTTTATTTTTTTGGACTTCTGAATTTTTCGCCGATGTGAGTGAGTTCCATATCTGCTGCAGACATCCTCATTCCTACTATGAAATTGGTTGAATTAATGCCCATGTTTCTCCACTCAATCATTTTTCTTGTTTTTTTTTGAAATCAGCATGAAACAATGTGACTCCCTTTTTTTTGGAGAAGAACTTTGTGTTGATACCCCTTGGGCTGATGAGCAAGATATGTTCTTGGGCAACTTGTCCTAATGATTTTTGAATTGATTTGCCCTGTTGAAATAGCTATTTTTCTTCCTCGTCCCTGCTATTAGATTGCTTGAAACCAAGATATAGAATTAGAAAAATTGAAGCAAAGATAAAAATGGGAAAGCATGTAACTTCACTATTGGTTCCTTATTTCTCTCTCAAATTTTTTTTTTACAATCCTTGTCCTTCAATTCTGCTTGCTTTTCTCCATTCATAATTTGTTCTTCAGCAATTTTTTGAAGAAAAACCTTGACTAAAAATCCTCTGAATTTTCCTTTTTCAGGTCTCTTGCCCGCCAAAACACCAAGTGGAAGAAAAGGGTGCTCTACATCGCCGGTCTGTCATCGTTGAGCATTAAGGTGAGCTCATTTCTGATTTGAATTGTTTTTTATCTTTGATGCAAATGAGTTCATCTCTCTGCTGAAATAACTTGCATTGGTAACCACATTTGCACAGTTCCTCTAGAATAATCAACTCTGACATTGACCTGGCCTCTTCTAAAATCTATTCCAATGTGAATGAATGACCTCCCCTCCCCTTGTTTTTTTTTGCAATCAGCAATTGGAGGTTGGTTGACTTTTCCTTTCTCCCTAAACCCAACATCTTTTTCCTAATTCCTCTGAATTGTTCTTAGGTGTTGGGAATGAATGGTGACATCCCTATTCCTTCACTTGGTTATTTTTGGCCCACTACTTGATATACAATTGTTCGGCATGGAAACATGATAAATCTCTTTTTACACTCCGCCCCTGGTTTCTATGACATACTCCCTGCAGTAAGTCAGATCTGTTTCTGTGTTCTAGCTTCCTTTCTCTTCGTAGCATTCTCCCTTACAGCTTTCTTCTGTTTTTATTAACAGGGCACCTGTAAGGTTGTCGAAGACGATTGCTGATCTAGAGGCTATTGTGTGTGGTGACACCGGAGGGCCACAGACTAATGAAAAGGAGAGCATCACATATGGTACCAGGTTCAATGTACTGCGAGGCCACTACTTTCGGTTCGAAAAAGAGGTGTGACGGCTCAGAGTTTAGGGAGTGATCTTCATCACTCCTCTTTTCTTTCTCTCTCACTTATTTTTGTACTAGTGATGTAAAGATAGAAAACCTTTTTTTTATCAATGTGTAAATAATCCTCTTATTGAACTTCTTGTTACAAAGGTGCACTTGTTCGTTAGGGCTTTGCCTCCGCTACCTAACTAACGTCATGCAGAGCATGGCCTTAGTATCCTATGGTTTTGTCATCATAGGCTCCCCGCAGAACAAGGGTTTGAAAACAAAACAAATTTTTTTCTTCTCATTATTTTTGAAAAAGAAGACGTGGAAAAACTAATAAACTACACAGGACTTGAAATTTAGAAATTTGGATGAATATTTCGCCTAAAAGCTTCGGTTGACCCCAAGTGAAGGTACTATTACTCAGCTTCTGAGTATTTCAAGACAGATCACCCTTTCTCTTGAACTTTCTCTTTTTGATCTCGTCGAGATTAGGTTGCCCCTTGGTTAGGGATGGGTTTCTGACATCACCACCTTCTTGATTGGGGATACACTCCTCTTTTATTTCCTTGTAAATGTTTGGCCTTCTCTTGCCCCTTGTTTGACTATTCTGCGCATAATATTCTCGTTGTTGAGTTTGAGATCTAACAAATACTGATCAAATTTTCTCAAGTCTTTATTTTTCATACTACGCTTATATTCCTGACTTTTTTACCTTCTTAATTTTTTGAAGGATTTGTCGTTCTTCCTCTCCACTCAGGGTGTTCGTTGCTCACAGGATTCAGAGAGGGCTTTCATAGGTGCTAGCAAGGCTTAGGACAGGCTAGAATGAATGGTAAAGGCTCAAATTTAAAATTTTGACTTTCGACTCTCTTAGGTATCTCTCTCCATGACTTTTTCTGGCTCTTCCAAGGTTTTGATTTGCCCCTTGTACTTGAATTTTGAATGACTTTACTTTCTGGGGGACTTAGTTTTTGCCCCTTGATTTGGATTTTTGACATTGAAGTTCCTTAGGGACTTTATTTTTGCCCCTTGCTTTTGATGCAAATTTATGTTAGAAGTAGGGTGGACATTTGCCCCTGGATTTGGTTTTGACTCTTGAATCTAAATTATTTTCGGTTAGGAGAGAGATTTGAATTTTGGGTACAAGTAAAAGGCTCAGGCTCAAAATCAGGTTACTAGCAGTAATGATTTAGCTATTAGGTTCTTTTTTAGGATTCTGACTGTGAAAGACGGCCTCTCTTTTAGAACATCTATCGGCGTTCGTTGCCCCTTGTTTCAAGGTTAAACAACTTACCTTAAACGTAGTTTATCTTGAGTTGACCAGCGTTTGGCAGTCTCTGATGATTTAGCACTGGAACAGAACATTCCTTATGATGTGCAAGCTCGATATTTTACCTCAATGATCCGACAATCCTTCAATACACGAGAGGTAATCTTGTGTCTGTCTCACCAAGCACCTGATCCTCGAGTATTTGAAAAAACATATGAACCGACTAGAGTTGTTCTTTGTCCAATCGGATTTTGAAAATTCTTCCCTATGCAAGAGGTAATCTTGAATCCGTCTAATCAAGCACCTGATCCTCAATTTGAAATCCTTTCGCAGATTCTTCCCTACCCGAGAGGTAACTCGATTTTTTTCGAGAAGCACCTGTTCCTTGGGTGTGAAGAACACATGTGGAACGACTAGAGCCCTCCTTGTCTAATCGTTGATATGTATCTCGCCTTCTCTTTTTATTGTTCAACTCTTATTCTTAATTGCTCAACTACTTGTAATGGTTAATCCACTTCCAAGTGTGCTTTCTCATTCGCCTTGAGGTATCCTTTCACCAAATCGGTGGGTTGATTATAGCCCACACTTCTTCTCGAGATAACCCAATGTCGATTTTGATTATACGGAGTCAGTTTTTAGTATTTAGGCTCACTGTCCCTATTTCCTCCTACTGGTTTTGGCCCTTTTTCCTGTAGCCCCAAAGAGGCTCATATTCATCCTTGTTTTCATCGCCCAAACAGAGTACTTCTTACAGTATTTTCCCCTTATAAAAGGAAAATTACAAACCTTAATGAAAGAAACAAAAGGTAAAACCTTTTTTGGATTTTTTTATTAGAAAAACAAAGGTAAAATCTTTTTGATTTTAGGAAAAATGAAATATATATTTTTTTCTTCGAGAAAAAGGAAAAATATCTTCTCCCCTTTTTTAAGATCGCGAGTGCTTCTTCTCCCGCGAAAATGGTTAGCTGCGACATAGCAATATTGCAAGATTGAACTAAATGAAGAAGGTTTAGTATATGTGTACCTTTGTGATTTATTTTCCGACTCGTTGAGATTTTGCCCCTTCACTAAATCTTCTCTTGAAATAGGGAACAAAAAAGTGATGTGCGAACTCTGACTAGGAACGCATGTCAAAAGAGTTGTGACACATGTAAGCACAGCACACGCGCACAGGAAAGATGGTACACAAACTCTGACTCGGAACGTATAACAAAAGGTGGTGATCTGTCAACTCTGACAAGGAACGCATGTTGAAATAGGGATGAGAAATGTGATACATGCAAAATAGGCATGCTAACAACGAGATATAATGGGCGCGTGCAAGACGGGCACGCGCCGATGAAAGGTGACACTTGCAAAATAGGCATGTGTACCAGGACTACCGCAGAAGGAACATATGCGAAACAGGTACATGAACCAAGGAAGATCACAAAGGGGACGTGCAAAATGGGCACGCATACCGAAATGGTTGAATAGGCGTAATGCAACACAGGCACAAGTGCCAAGGGATATCGCAGGGGTGGCACGTGCAAAACAGGCACAATACCAAGATGACCACAAAGGTAACACGTGCAAATCAGACACATGAACCAAGAAATTACTAGGGTGATGTTCAAAATAGGCACGTATACCGAAGTGTTCGAGTAAGCGTCATGCAACATAGGCACGAGCACCAAGGAATGTCACAGCGGTGGCACGTGCAAAACAGGCACGGTACCAAGATGATCACAAAGATGACACGTGCAAAATAGGCACGTGCACTAAAGAAAAGGATCACTAGGGCGATGTGCAAAATAGTTACGTAGACCGAAGTGATTGAAAAAGTACCACGTGCAAGATAGGCAAGTGTACCATGGATTATCGAATAGGTGACATACTTTTCTCGGCGTATGTACCTCGCAAGGATTTCGCAAAGGACATGCTTTCTCGGTGCATGTACCTCTGGGTGAACTCGTAAAGGGCATATTTTTCTCGACACATGCTCTCTAGAGGAACCTAGGAAATGACGTGCTTTCTCGGCGCACGTTCCTTGGAGAGACTCGCTAAGGGTATGCTTTTCTCGGCGCATGTACCCTGATAGGATTTCACAATGGACATGCTTCCTCGGCGCATGTACCTTAGAGAGACTCATATAGGGTATGCTTTTCTCGACGCATGTACCCTTAAGGAACTTCGAAAACGACGTGCTTTCTCTATGCACGAACTCGAGAGGATTTCACATATGAATCAGGTGTACAACCACAATGGTGATTTGAAAAAGTGGAGAGAGCATGGGGACTAAAACAGGGTCGATTTATCCTTCTAATTGGTTTCGAAATTTACCATAGGAGATAAGGAAATAGTGTAAGGACCAAAACAGGGTTGCTTCACTTTCTTAATCGATTTTGAAATTTCTTTCTTGAAATGGAGAATGCATAGAACCAAATTGGACTGCAAATTGCAAACAAAGGTACTTGTCGAATATGTTGCTTCTGGACAAGCAATGAATTTTTGAGGTGCTTTGAAGAGTAATTCTTAGGAAATAAGAATTCCCAGGTTAGCTCCCTCAACTGTGTGCATGTTGATTTTTTCTTTTTATCCCTGAATGGGCGATATATGTGAGGAGGGTAGGCGGGTTAGTGTAGATAGAAGAACCCTTGGGCCTCCTACATGAGATTTTGCATAACTTGTCACTTTTGAGGAGGGAGGGGGTTGCTCTAGGAAGATAACCCCTTGGATGTAGTCCCTCGACCCATTTTTTCTTTCGCTCTTGATTGAGCATCACTTTATGGGAAGATCATAAGGGAAAGTCTAACAAGAATATCCCTCGAGCATATGCCCCTGGAAAAATTTGAATGATTGATTTTTTTTTCTTTTTTTTTTCTTTTTCTCTCTTTTATCTTTTATTACATGGCTGCCTTGATTCTGGGGGTGGCTCCTCTTCATTACACTTATCTCGGGTGATGCCCCTAATCTGAGTCTGACTCTAAGCTAGTGGCTGTAGAGTACTGCTGATGACTATAATCTGCACCTTTTGACTGATCCTCCTCGGGAGTGGTTGTTACAACTTGAACCCTAGTCCTCAAAAATATATCGTCGACTTGAATGCCTACCCGTATAAATTTATCCATTTGAGAATGGGTGACACCACATAGGAGTGCTTGGTAGTCATTCCTCATGTTCTTTTTCAATATAGAAATTTGCTCTCCTTCGGTTGGCCCCTTTCTCGAACTTTTGGTCTCCACCTAGCGACGAAGGTCGTGAAGGACTCATTTAGTTGTTGTCGCATCTCTTCTAGCTCTCTTTTGGTTACTATCATATCTAGTCCATAAGCGAAGTGCCTGACAAACGCATTACTTAGCAAGGTCTAGGTAGGGTACTTTGACCGATCTAGCTCTACGATCCAATCCAAAGCATACCCTGTTAGGCTTCTTGGAAAGAGATGTGCCAATAAATTATAACTCAAGTGTAGAGGCTTTATGCTACTCATGTACATCAGGACATGGGCCTTCGGTGATCCAACCCCATTGTATTTGTCCATACGTGGGAATTGGAACCCTATTGATAATTCATATTTTGGATCCTGATACCAAGCATTCACATTAAATATTATAGCAGAATTCCCTTTCAATTGCTAAAGTCTTCTCATCACCTCTTGCTGAAAGATCTTGTCTTCCATCTTTACCTTCTGGTACGAATTCTCATTTTTCTGGTAATCATAGTCTTCATCAGTATGACATATCTTAAGTAGGACAAGTGCCTTTCCCGGAATGGCTGTAACCAAATATTCGCGGGGGATGTTGATGACCTCATGATTTAGAGAGGCCTTTGTCGGCTCTTGGGAGTGTGTTCTGGCCATCTCTCCTTCTTTATGCCTAGAAGACGAAATCTGAACTCTATCTCTGCCTTCTGATTCCTGTGGTGCTAGGGATGCTTGCTTTCCTTGCCCTATCGGTCCAAACCTTTCTGTCAACATAGACTCCATCGTGGTTCTTATTTCCTCCCTTAATATTTTTCCAAACATGCTTTCATTATTCTCTCCATTTCTGACACTGAAACACCACTGCAATCTTGTTCTGACATTCTCTTTTCATACTAGTCGTTTGTTCTGTCTGACCCACGTAGATTGAAAAAGATACCCGAGCTGTAGTTCACAAACATTGCTTACTCTGTTCGACGGAACCCTGGTAATTGTTACTCAACAGCTCTTTGGTAGGTTACCTGTAATTACCTCAAATAACATACAGGAAGCTATTTTTTAGTACCACAAAAATCTCTACTCTGAAAATGCCTCAGAATTTGTGTGATATGGATACAATCCCTTAGGTTTTCCCTGAAGATTATTTCTATCGCAACTATATGCGTGCTGGGTTCAATTAGTCTCTAGATACGGGTAAGCTTGGGTCACCTCGGCAAGATATACCTCGCAGCCTGAAGACTGGTCGTTAGTACAAGGCGGAGGGTGTGGAGTTTCGGTGGTTATTCCCATACGGCCCTTCCGGCCGGGACGAGACCTACCGCAACTACGGGTTTCCATTTTCCTAATAATGGGATCAAAGAGAATATGTAGATGCAATGCAGATGAATGGGTGCATGCAGTGTGTGTGCAGTTCCTGAGAAGTGTAAGATCATAAATTCTCAATCAATGCCCTTAAACTGCTTTTCAAGTTGGATATCTGATTGTCCCCAGTGGAGTCGCCAGTCTGAGAAAGGAGGCGTCCCGAACTCGTCCACAAAGAATAGTGGTAATGTATAACGACTAAAGTCGTATGAAAGTGATGGAGTCGCTACCTGATTAGAGGGAATCAGGACCCTTTTTGTTTGGAAAACCTCTTTTTATTTTATCGAAAACTCTATGGCGATCTTCCAGGCAATGGTCTGCAATGGAGAGATTCTTGGGTAAGGGAATCTAGGTACGGGTCAGGAAGGTGTTAGGCATCTGACAACCGCCCAATCATGAGATCGGCCTCTACTTCGTGTTTAAGGGCATTCTTTGGGAATTCATGATCAAACTAAGCTACACTACAATGTGGAGGCAATAAAAATAATGTTAGGAGCCCCCTAGATCTACGTGACATGCGCATAAGGTTCTGGGGCAAAAATAAAAATGGGCACGTGGCGACGATAAAACATTCTTTATATGTTTTGAAAACTTGATTCTTTCTTTTTATTTTGAAAAGCGCCTGTCACGTGTGGCTGAACACGCGGCGAAAAATAATGGCCCACACACGTCCAGTGTGCATATGCAAGGGTGCATGAGAACGGTCTTAAAAACTAACTAAAATCGGACTAAGAACCCTAGTCTTCGTTTTGGAATTCTAAAACCCGAAATGCATGGCCTAGACTAATGAAATGACTTTTCTTTTAAAAATGATGGGTTTTTACTTAATTGATTTTTTTTAAAAGAGGTTTTGACCCAAAATTGGGATCGGATCAGGAGCCTCACTTAACTAAGTGATCTCTGAGACCGACCCCGAAAAGCAACAGCAACCCTAGAACTAATGGAATCTATCTCTAAGCCAGCAATCCTAGACTAAGCGCAAACTTACGTCTATTTTAGGGGTTTTTATGGTTTGACACTCATTGGGCTTCAAAAAGCCCAATAAAGTAAGTGGGCCCGTAAACCCGCAAAGGCAGTTCGAGTCCCGAATATTTTATTCAAAAGCTTATTTGCATTTCTTTCTCTAGACTCTAGCCGAAAAGGGATTAAACCGCAAATTAGGCCAAAGTAAAATGAAATACAGATAAAAATGGAGAAAGTGCTCAAATATCATCCTCTTATGCTCATTCATTCATATTCACATTTGAGAATTCATGAATAAAAAATATATGCATACATTTCACGGATTTGTACAAAGCAAATAAATCAAGCAACTTGAAGCTCAAACATCTCACGAATTATCACATATTATTATCATTATGCCAAGAGAGTAAAAAGCACTAAAATGGGTTTAACTTACCATTTTGCCACTAAACAAGGTGACAAAAGTAAGCTAAAGCATTTAGATCGTGTCGATCCAATGAGATTTTTCACGATCCAAAGCGTTCACATTGAAGATCGTGTCATTTCCAACATATTTATCATAAACATCATGGCATTCTTAGTTCATACATCATGGGATTTTGCATATTTTGCTCTCTTTCTATGAAACACACCACATGGGAATCATCATTAAGACATCACCTCATGTGGCCTATATTTTAATGACAATCAATATGTACATTTAACATTTATTATATCAAAACACATACGGCTTTAAGGATGTCTCAAGCCATCATATGAGAAATCAATATTATCATACAATTCATTCAAAAGATCAAGAGCATATTCATGCCTTTTTTTTTCGAAGTTCTAATATCCAGAAAGAGGAAAACTAGACATGCTTTTTAGATCAAAGTTTTATTATATACAAAAATGGAAGGCAAGATAACTATATATTATTCAACACAGAATTCTATTTCCTATAAAAATGGAAATCAGTACTATTACCCACTTTTAACCTACCATTTTATTTCATATAAAAAATGGATAACAAAATTATCACACTCTCTCTAACTTAAAATTCTATTTCACACCAAAAGCAAGACTATCACATACTTTCTTTCTCAAAATCCTATTTCACACAACAAGTGAGAACAAAATTATGTTTATTACAAGGAATTTTTATTTACACAAAGATTAAAGAAAAAAGGAAAAGGTTACTGACCTGTAGCTTGCGAATAATCCATTAAAGCAAATATAACAAAGAAATCCTTAATATGCTCCCTATGAGGATAATAGATTAAAGATTGATTCCAGCACAAAGTGATGTCACCCCTTTTGTATATATCCAACCATAATGATGCAGGAGAGAAGATAGCTAAAACAAAATGGATTCTCTCTCTTCTCTCTACCCTTCCCTTAATTCTCACTAATCTTCTCTCTTACCTCACTAACTTTTCCTCTCCACTCTATGTTTCTGTAGATATTTCCTTAATGGAGAAGAAGAGACATACTCACAACCGCCCCAAAATAGAAACCCTAGCTTTCTCTGAGAAAAAGATGAGAGAATTCAGAGAGAGGCTAGAGAGAAAAAGAAAAGGAGAAGAAAGAAGAAGAGCTAGAAGACACGAGGGGCTGGAAGAAGTTTCCTATTTTGGCAACTTTCCTTTTAAAGGAAAAAAATAGGGTTTCCTCTTCAGCTAACCGTTAGATTAATCACACTTGGACGGTTGAGATGAGGAAGAAGATAAAATATCTTCTCTTGGTGGCCACGTGTTGTGCAATGAGTGGGTGATCTTGGTTCACATGGATCGAGTGAGTTTTGTGAGAGAAGAAAAACAGAAGAGGTAATATTCCTCTTCCACAAAATAGTATAATCCGTCAAACCTGCTGAAACGATGACATGTGTCCTTCTTATTAACATTCTACTATCTTTCAGCTTTTCAAAATAAAGAAAACGGACATGTGTCACAATTAGAGGGAGATCGACCCTTAAATGGCCTATCCCAATTGTGCAGTGACACGTGTCGCCCAATTATACAAAAACCTTATTATTTTTCAATTTCTACCAAAAACAAGAAATGATTTTTTTTAAAAAAGAAACAATAGGGACATGTGTCACTATATGGGAAAGATCGACCTTCCAAGGGCCGATCCTACCTATTTATTTCAAAATAATTTTTTTTCTTTTTTCCTTTTTCATTTTAAAATTTTTTTTTTTAACAAAACTTTTTTTTTAAAACAAAACCCATTTTTATTAGAAAAAAATTTAAAAAAAAGAAAAAGAAAAAAGTGATCGGCCTTTAAAGGGTCGATTCTAGTATTAATGTGACAAGTGTCACTATATGGGAGAGATCGGCCTTCCAAGGGCCGATCCCAATGATATGGTGACACGTGTCACCTATTTATTTGAAAATAACTTTTTTTCTTTTTTCCTTTTTCTTTTTTTTAAAAAACGTTTTTTTTAAAACAAAACTTTTTTAAAAAAAAAACAAAACCCTTTTTTTTTAGAAAACAATTTTAAAAAAAGAAAAGAAAAAAGTGATCGGCCCTTAAAGGGTCGATTCTAATATTAATGTAACAAGTGTCACTTTTATTCTTTTAAAAGTATTCTATTTACTATAAAGTCCTCCACTTTATTGCTTTCTCACAAAACCCCTCAAAAAACTCTTACATTCATAAGAGGTCTGTTTTTACCATTTTTCTAAAAAGTCCCTTGGACTAATTTCTCAACAGCAAAAGGACATTTTTCTAAAAAGTCCCTGAGTTTATTTCCTCTCCACCAAAAGGGATCAAACAACTCAAATTGGTTCCAATAGCTTTTTATTCCAATGATGACACCAAAATTCTCATTTTTATAAATTTGGTCAAAACTGGTCCACATTCTTTAACATTTGTTCAAATTGACTCAAAATTGGCCAAAATTTTTATTTGATGACACCCAATTAGGGTACGAAAATTGGGTGTATACAATTTGTTTAAAAAACAAGCAGATGGTTTCAAAACTGTAGAGGCGGCATAGTATCGGAACTAAAAGTAGTCTGTCATAAAAGCAGTTTTCGGTTTCGAAAATGCAAGGTCACTTTCGAAACCAAAACTCACCTGTTGAACATATGAGTTTCGGTTTCGAAACCACCAGAGCGGTTTCGAAACCAAAAGTGTAATGAGGATAACTTTTGAAGCAGTTTTGAAAACGCAAGATTGAACAAATAAGTTTTGGTTTCGAAACCAACATGGCGGTTTCGAAACCACGAAGCTAGTTTTTCAGCAATGTGTCTTTTAAGACCTTTTGAGCTTTGGAAAAACCCTATTTTGGTCAAAATGAAACTAACCACCTATAGTCCTTAGGCATCTAAGTCACTTACCATCCTAAAATGTCTTCGGTGGTGAGTTGAGCTTCTTGGAGTCTTTCCATCAATCCAATACGATCTGAGACTCACTAACTCTAACTCAAGTTACATTGACCTTCTTCAGTTTAACATTTGACACAAAATTCGACAAACAATATATGAGAAAACCCATGGACCTTTCAGGTGTAAAGCCAATTTGCTCGGCTTCTTAAACCCACTATTTAATGAGAACTAGGTATATCGGCGTGCCTCCGGCATGGCTCATTATCTCATAATTAAGGTTTGCGATTTTTTTTTAAAAAAAAGCGCATTCTAGTAATTTAGCTCTTCATTTAAGTGGAATAAAGATTGTAGAAATTAATTGTCTATTCTCCCCACACGCGCTACGCACGTTGCCTTTATACATGCTTTGCCCGCACCCACACCCACGCCCTTGGATCCACTTCACACGACTCCACCGTCAAATATAAATCAGGTGTAAATAAATAACTATTGCCACAAAATACATCCGATATTTCAAAAAAGAAAATAAGGTTATAGCTTACCCCCTCAGAACTAATGCTGTTTTGAACATACCCCCCTCAAAGATCCCGTATTTAACTTACCCCCTCAAACTTACGGTTTCCGTCATTTAGCTGTCCAAAGGCACACATGTGGGTTACATGAACTTATTATGACCAAAATACCCATCGCACTAAACACGTGACTCCTTAAAGACCCAAATTTAAAACCATTAAATTACCCTATTTTTATACCCAAAACCACCATCAACTCAAAACCACCATCTATTCTCTCTTACCCCATACTAGTAAAACAAAACATAGATGTGATTCTTAATTAATAAGAAGACCAATCAACTAGGAACTAGGAACGATATCAATGGGTACACCTCCGTTAATCACTTCTCCTAATTGTGGCAACAAAGTTACGACCACCTTATCGGAATTATGAGCCCTAATTTCCTTCAACAAACCAGTAATCCCAAGTTCTAAACACCTTTTGGGAGGAGTCCTTATACTCCCTGCAAATTCACCCAAATCTGGACCCACTTGATCTCCTCCATGAGGTTTTGCCACATATAAATAAAATCTCGTCGGCCCATCATTTAGAATATCGATTCCTTAAATTACACGAACGTTTGTCCCTTTCTCTTTCTTAAATTTGTTGTTTGATCTTTTGGATTTTGGATCTAAAATCCTAATCTGAGAAGTGAGAGGTTTGGGCTCGGATCCAAATTCTCTTAACCTTTTGCAACTGATGGGTCTTATGGTCTATTGATGATGGTGACCCTTGTTTGTTTGGGGGATCCGGCCATTAGAGCTTGGCTAGTAAGACCAACAATGATAGTTGCTGGAAGTTTCGCCGGTGGGTTCTGTTGGAAAGAATTTCTTAATCACCTTGATTATTTTGTTTGTGTTCACATGATGTGTGAAGGAAATGATTTTTGTTTTTTTCAATTTTATGAATTTTGAAGTTGGTTATGGACCTAAGAAAACTGGTGTAGGGTTTTTAGGGTTAATAGGGACGAAATGGGTGGTTTTGAGGGACAGTGGTTTTAGGAATAGATAGTGGTTTGGGGTTGATGGAGGGTGGTTTAATAGTTGTCTAATTAAAAGAGGGTGGTTTAATAGTTGCCTAATAAAAAGGGGTGGTTTTAATGGGTTGGCACTTTGACAACGTGTATTGGATAGTATGTGTGTTATAAAATTTAGATCTTTATGTGGGTCACGTGTTTAGTGTGTGATGGGTATTTTAGTCATAACAAGATTCATGTGACCCACACATGTGCCTTTGGACGTCTAAATGACGGAAAACCATGAGTTTGAGGGGGTAAATTAAATACAGGATCTTTGAGGGGGGGTATGTTCAAAACACCATTATATTTGAGGGGGTAAGCTAAATTAACCCTTTGGTCATTTATATAATAAAGTTGTTAAAGGGTATAAGGGTATTGGTGGAATATCGAAAAAGAAAATAAGGTTATTTTGGTCATTTATATAATAAAGTTGTTAAAGTGTATAAGGGTATTGGTGGAATATCAAAAAAGAAAATAAGGTTATTTTGGTCATTTATATAAAGGAGGCTCATTTTAACCCACGCCCAGGGCGGGTTCTGTTGACCCACCCTTAGGTTTGTCCTAGTCAGCACGAGGACCGTCCTCCTTTAGTATATAGATATAATAAAGTTGTTAAAAGGTATAAGGTTATTGGTGGAATATCAAAAAAGAAAATAAAGTTATTTTGGTCATTTATATAAAGGGGGTCATTTTAACCCACGCCTAGGGTGGGTTCTGTTAACCGACCCTTAGGTTTTTCCTAGTCAGCACGGGACCGTCCTCCTTTAGTATATAAATATGGATACCCAATGAATAAGTTTTGATTGACGTCTCATAATCTATCTATCTATTTTTTATTTTTTGCAAAAAAAAAAAGGATTTGAGCCGCTTGAGCCACCTTATAGGGCCCTCAATTTGAAAGGGCCCATTTATATTGGTGCATACTCGTTAATGATTTAAGGGTTGATTTCTGAAGGTGGTTATCTCCTCATTGTTAAGATCATTCTCATCAAATATTATATTATTCAAAAACTTCTAGACCCCTGAAAACTTGATTGAAATTTAATAATTACTAAGTAATTCAATTTATAGCTAATTTTCAATGGATTTTATAGGAGGCTAGAGGTTTTAGAGTGATATTACATTTTGTGAGTATAATCTACATGGAGAGGCGATCATCCCTCACCAAAATTCAGCCCTTGTATCATCTTTATGTGGACCCTACAATTAAAATGTCTTCTAAAAATTCTTCCAACAACTAAAATAGAAAAGCCATTTTATGCAATGTTGGGCCGTTTTGCATAGGGCCTTCTGAACTCAGGGACGACTATGAACAGATAAAAAGAGGCTAAATTAAGTACATCAACAAGTTTGGAGAGGTGATCTTTTAATACGAACTTCAAAAATTTGGGGAGGACAATCTTAGGAAAACCTTTAACATAACTTTGACAACTACATTAGTAGATAATCGATTAATTAAGATGCAAATTCTAAATCTTTTAACATAATTAACTCTGACATTGACTCAAAATTGAAACAGTACCCCGATTAAGTAATCAAGAATCTTCATAAGTAAATAAATTGATAACTTGTTTGCAATCCCCCACAAACTTTTGTTTTGCAGTAACTTCATAAGCCAAACCAAACTTTTAAGCATAGCTTTGTGTTGCACATAAATTAAATAAATTAATTTTTTGTAAAACATTAACAAACAAATGGAAGAGTTCTTGCGCACACATAATTCAGGAGTTGAAACTCTATTAATTCAGGAAAACAGAGTACATGAATTAACCAAACTTACCTGCTTAAATAAGCAACAAACTTAAATAAAAAAACTAACCACTATGCCCTGACTCCACTACACATAATCACAACTAATAATATCCCTACAAATTTGCTAACAACAACCTCATTACACAAAAAAAAACCCAGTAACTTTGACCACTAACAGACTTTGTAAAACAAGAAAGAATTAGCTCCTACAGTATAGAAACAATCCTCTAATGTGGCCCTAACGTGCAAGATGTACTATTTTTCAACACTCCCCCTTAGTGCAAGCTTGTGATCGATCATACCCAATGCTTCTCTAAAGACTTCAAACTTCAATCTTTCGAGTGCCTTACTCTAGTCGCACCTTCCCAAAGTTTATTTCATGATCAAGTGCTTTTTAACGAACAAAATGATGATAAACTTCGATATGCGTAGTACGGGCATGAAATACTAGATTTGATGCTAACCTAATTGCAACTTCATTGTCACAATGATTAGCTACTGCATATTCAACTTTCGTGTAGATATCATTAATCATCCACTTCAGTCAAACATACTCTTGTGTCGCCACAGATGCAGCAACATACTCTGCTTCAATGCTAGAGAGAGCAATACTTGTGTACTTTTTACTGCACCATGAAACTGCAGAAGATCCAATACTAAAACAATAACCTGTAGTTAATCTTCGATCATTAGTGTCGTGGGCCCTATTTGCGGTTGTAAATCCACTCAAAATAAATTCAGCATCCTTTTTTTACATCAACCCAAACTCAAGAGTTGCCTGAATTGTAACATGTAAATTCAATACCTTCATATTTTTGCAATTTCAGATAAGGCTCCATCGGAGTACTTGCTGATCAAAACGCACCACCAAGCTTTTAGCATATCTCTTTTGAGAAAGAAAATATCCATCTTTTGCCTTCTCAACTTCTAAACCAAGGAATCATCCAACCTCTTCACGAATTTTTTTTTTCAAAACGGATTGATAAGTCATTACATAGAGATGAAGTTTCATCCACATTGTCTCCAGTAATGATCATATCATCCACATACGAAAAACCACCACATGCATTCACAAACTTATTTTAACAAACAAGCTTGAATCTGAATCAGAAACTTGAAAACCACAAAATAAGTGTTACCATACCAAGCGCATGGAGCTTGTTTGAGTCCATATAATACAAATTTGAGTCGTCGATACACATGATCTGGAAACTTCTTGCAGATAAAGCCTCTTGTGGATGGTTCATGAACACAACTCAATCAATCTCTCTATAAAGAAAAGATTACGGACATCGAGCTGCCATAATGTCCAACTTTTACAAGCAGCCAAGGAAATTATGGTTCAAACAGTAACCATCTTTGCAACTGGCCTAGATGTTTCTTCGTAATCCAACCCATACTCTTATATAAATCCATGAGCTACTAAATGAGCTTTGTATTTCTCAACTCATTTGTCATATTTTTTCTTTAATTTGTAAACCCAGTTATATGCCACTGGTTCAATTCCTTCAGGATTTGGCACTAATTCCCATGTCTCCTTTTTCTGCAAGGCTTCAATTTCTTCAAGCATGGTTCTTTTCCTATTGGGAATTTTTTTTGCTTCATCATAATATGAAGGATCATTGTCTAGTAACCCAGCAAAGAAGCAAGAACCCAATGTACAATGATTTAAGTCAACCCATGCATACTTTTGTGTAAATCCGCCACGAGCTACTAAACGAGCCATGTATTTCTCAACTGATCTGTCAGATTTTATCTTTAATTTGTAAGCCCTCTTATATGTCATTGGTTTAATTCCTTCAACCTTTAGCATTAATTCCAATGTCTCATTTTTATGTAAGGCTTCTACTTCTTCAAGCATGGCTCTTTCCCATGCAGGAATTCTTTTTTGTTTCATCATAAAAGGAGGGTTTATTATCTAGTGGCCCAACAAAGAAACATGAAGCTATTGTACAATGGTTCAAGTCAACCTCATAGAAACCATATTGCTTCTTCTTCTTTGTTGATTTTCTGAGCATTTCTTCTTCACCATTTTCTGTTGACGAATGATCCTCCCCCCTTCCTCTAGACTTATAATTACTAGAGGAAGATGCACCATCTTGAGGTACCAGCTGCACACCTTCTAGGTTTTCTTTATCTGTAGCTAAATCATCACCTTCTTCAAGATTGCTAGTGCTGAATTTTGGGATTGTGTAATATGATGATATCTCAACAAATATCACATAGCGAGAAGTAATATATTTGTTCGTCTCCAGATCCATACACCTCCATCCTTTCTGAAATGTATCGTAGCTAATAAAAATATATTTTTTAGCTTTTGGGTATAATTTAGTTTTATTACTTTTAGGAACATGAACATAGCAAATAGAACCAAATACCCAAAAATAATTTGCTTTTTTCTTTACAATGTACAAATATTCAAAAGGAGATTTGTCCTCACCATTTTATGGAAGTAGTCGATTGATCACATAACAGGCACATCACATTACCTCTACCCATAGCTCATGAGGAAGATTTTTCTCATGCAGCAAGCACAAGGTCGTTGCTTCAAGATGGGCTAACATTTTTTCTGCACCCCATTCTGTTATGAGGTGTCTGGACAAGTCATTTGCCGCTGAATGCCGTGTTCATAACAAAACTCAAAAAAGTCATCTGACATGTACTCATCGCCATTGTCAGACCTCAAACATTTAATTTTTAACATATGCTCCTTTCTGCATTCTTTTAAATTCAATAAAATGAGAAAGAACCTCACTTTTCTCTTTCAAAAAATAAACCCATGTGTACTTAGAAAAGTCATCCACCATCACAAACATATAGCGAAAATTGCTATAAATTGATGTTTTTGTTGGTCACATCACATCTGAATGGATTAGTTCAAACTGTATAGATCTATGATTTTGCGACCTCTCAAATGGGATAAGTCTTTTGGAGGAGATCTCTTTTAGCAGTTTGTAGCCAACATTGCCTAACTGTGCATGCCAAATTGTTGCATTGTCATTCTGACTTGTCTTTTCCACATCACAAACAAGGACTTTTTCTTTACCCCTTTGAAAAGAATATCACCAGCCACATGCTTGACATGATCAAGAACTTTCACATTAAATAGTCCAAAGAGAACATACATTCCAGAATCAGTGATCTGTGACATTGAAACAAGATTCTTTTTCAAACTTGGAACATGATATACACTGCCTAAAGTAATCTGTCCAATCTCTGAACTGTTTACTTTAACATTCACACATCCTTCTTTCTCAACCGGATGAACTAAATTGTCCAGCGTAACAACATTGTCTACATCATATTGATTAAATTTCAAGAATAGTGCATCATTTCTAGTTAAATGGTGTGAACAATCGGAACCAATGATCCACTCATTCTTATAGTAAAGTATCAACTAAGTTTCCAACTAAACACGTACAGGCAATAATATCAGCTTGCTTCTCAATTGATATGGAAGCAAAGCATCTTTCCCACTCCTTTAGTTGATCACCTTTTATCTCACGAACAGTGCTTGTATTCCTATCTACCAACTTCACAAGACAATTTTGCTTGATGTGGCAAGGTTTGCCACACCTATATATATCATTTGAAAGCTTTAAAACCATTACTTGAATTCTTCTCTAAATTTGTGTTTGTCAAATAATTTTTACCAGATTTGTATACTCCTTTGTACTTCTTCCCCTGTGCTTTTGAAAACAAAACATCTTCAGCATCAGACATAGACTTGTTTGTCAACATTTGTTTAGCCAAGGCCTCTTGATTATAAAGTAGATTTTCTAATTCAATAACAGAGGGATAATGTATCCATCTGTATCTAGCTCTGAAATCTCTACACAAATACTCTTCATTTTAAGGAAATATTGTGATATTGACATATTACTTTGAGTTATGATTGCAAGCTCATTCTCTAGCAGCAACACCCTTGATGTATTCCTTCTAGCAAATAATCTTTCAAGTGTCTGTCATATTTACATTGATAGCGAACTAATGTCATGAACATAATCAATCATGTCTTTATTAATTGATGCCCTTAAAGTAAATAAAGCTTTCCCACATTTAATTTTTCACTTTCGTCGTGATTGGTATTTTCTGAGTGTCGTCGAGAATTACCAAATCCACACCTGAAACAAGATCCCATAGATCTTTACCTTGGAGATACGCTTTCATACCCTCCTTCCAATACTTGTGATTTAAAGACAAGCTTCTCCATTGTGTAGACCTATTTCCAACATCACCATTAGGATCCATCGTAAGTCATAAAGTAAGAACTTATGAACTGGACTTTTCTCTAATAGGTTGCACTCACAACTCAAACTTAATAGCCAATAAAAATCACTCCTCCCTACGAGGCTCTGATATCATCTCACAGAAATTAAATAAATTAATTTGTTTTAAAACACTAACATACCAATGGAAGAGTTCTTGCATACATACAATTCTGAATTTAAAAATCTGTTAATTCAAGAAAACAGAGTACATGAAACAACTGAATTGAACTGCTTAAATAAGCAATAAACTTAAACAAAAAAACTAACACTACGCCATAAATCCACTACACATAATCAGTACTCATAATATCCTTACAAATTTGCTAACAGTATCCCCACTATATAAAACAAAACCCAATAGCTTTAACTAATAGCAGACCTGGTAAAACAAGAAACAACTAACTCTTACATTATAGATACAATCCTCTGATGTGGCCCCAACATGCAAGATGCACTAATTTTCAACATGGCCTTCAATAGTTACAGCATCTGATGAGAAGCCGTGGGAAGTACTGACATTTGGCAAGTTCCTGTGAAAGTTAAAAAAGAACCCAACCAATACCCAAAGATAGATCTTTAGTCATAAAACAGGCATCAAAACAAATAAAAAGAGTGCTTGAAGGAGGAGACACTTGAGGGAGATTTTTAGGGGTTGTGGCAGAGATTTTTTTTTTTTCTAGGGAGAGAAGTAGACGACGAGTGTATTGAATCTGGATATTGGTGGATTTCTAAATATCCACCAAAATCTGTGATATCAAACATGATTTCTAAGGACTCTTTAAATATCCGAGGTATTTAATTGCATAGATTTTAAAGTCTTTCAAACTCCGAGATATTCAAACATGATTTCTAAAGATTCTTTTAAAATCGAGTTATTCATTTCACTTAGATATTTAAGGATTATAAGCCAAGACTTTCCTGGATTTTTATGGACTTTTGAAGGCTTGTTATGTAAATTTTTCTCATTTAAGAATCCGACCTTAAGTGAAGAGATTTTTATAGATTTAAAGTGAGAAGCTAGGGTTTCTTTCTCTCTCCACCACTGCCATTGTCGCTACCATCACCACCACCATGACCACCGCCACCATATACCATCTCATTATCAACGCAACATAAATATCAAACTATTAGAAAAATTGGGTCTAGATTAAAATTATGCATCGGAAATAAATAATTATTTTCTCTTCACAGAGTCACATGAGGATGCATGAATTAAAACAATAACTTAAAAATCAGATACATACCATTTAAACGTTTGCATGTAATCCCAGATCTTCCCCCCACATTCTGGATCAATCATCGAAAATTTGAAAGGATACATCCACTGTATTTCGATCATAACTCTCTACTGGTTGATTGGATTCGCCTATATGATATATGAGTTTTATAGGAAATTTAATTTTCTACAACTTTCCCTGAAATAACAAACCTTTAATTCTCTCCAAAGTGCCTAAAAAATTGATTCTAAGTTCTAACAGGAATGTACTGTGAACTTAGGGTTTCTGAAACCTTTAAGATCATAACTTGAATTTTAAATTAGGGAAAGAGATTGAGACACACAGGTTAGAGTAGGCTATCCTATGAACCCTATCTCTATTTATAGAGAAAGACCCTTTTTTTATATCTTTAGCTCCAAGTTAGGTCCATATGGGACCCACTTACTTAAGCTTTTGATTTATTACTTTAAGGTTTCTATATCTAATATAGTTCTCAAAGAATAAATCTAATTGCTGTTAAGTCCACTAAATAACTGCAACTGAATACTCTCAAGTAAATGAATATTATTCAGAAGCCCTTCACTAGCTAATACTCGTAAATAGTTCCTCCACTTAATTGATATTCGTAATAGACACCAAGGTAACTTTAACTATTAATGTCAGCACCTTTTGGGCAATTACATCTTAGTCCTTGCCTGCCATATCAAACCATTATAATTATTCTAATAATCCGATAAATACTTTATAGGATCACTGCACAGTCTAGAATAATTAATACTTTTGATTAGGCTCTTAAGGGAATATCATTTCAGTGTGGATTCTTTATTGACACAAAGTAATTCTACTAAGTGACTTCGGCCACTCAACGTACCTAAAATATTGGATCACATTTGCATTGTCTGGCCTCACTGTTTGGTAGATCAAAGTTAGTAGAAACTAACTTGTAGGGTATACTATGCTCTCAAAATTTAGGATATTTGCAATCAACAAGTTTTTTAGAATCTTTTTATATGCTGACAATTACATAAAAAGTATTGTGTTTAACCTGTTCAGTGTATTTCAAATACACCAACACACTGACCTAGAGTCGCCACTCTAGTGATGGAGACACATCACCCTATAATATAGAAGTCTAGTGTGTTATAGTCTTATCAGATTCATCACTGACTATGAACAATACAAGAATATGAGTAACCAGTAAATTACATCTTTCTATGTATGAACAATTCATACAAATAATTTACTTACAACATCATCTTGTGAACAACACTTAATCGATCATAAAGTAATAATATAATATAACACTCATTAATAAATATAATTTGTCAATATTATCAATTTAAATTATTTTAGGGCATAAACCCCAACACTTTATCGTACGTAAAATACATATTGTAAACTACAATACTCAAGTACAATATATCGTCCCTGGTCTCCTTTGATTTAAGGAGATTTTTCTAAAAAAAATGATTTTGTTCTTGATACTCATCATGACCGCCACCTATCACCACCACATGGCCACCTCCTGCACCATTATCTTAATTATCATCTCACAACTACAACCACCATTGGTACCTCCATCAACACCTTATACCCATCAGTTCATGCACCCCCACCGCCCCACTCTTGCCACCACAACTAACGCCACCATTAATATTTTAGGGTTTAGTCCCTAGTTGATAATCGAAACTGGGTTTCATCCCTCCATAATCTAAAAAGCTAACGTTAGTCCCTTTTTAGATGGAAACTGTTAAATGGTATATGTTTTGGAAATACTTATGTCTACTGGACCAAATTACCCATCACATAGTAACATGTGAGGGACTTAATTAACCTTATATCTTTAAGCCCAAAATGCCCCCATCTGTCCAACGGTTGAGGTTTTGCAATGTGATCGACGACGTATGTTAAGTTGAAAGGAAGATTACGTTCAATCAAAGCAGTTAAAGAGACAACTTAAGCTAACTTTATCTGCTTGAAGGAAAAAAAGGGTTCATCTAAACCCTATCGAAGTGGAAACCTTAGTTCTAGGTTTTCTGATTCGTGTTGATTTGAAGGCTTGGAGTGTATACTAGAGAGAAAAAAGATAGGGCTTTGACTAAGTTAATAAGGTGGAGAAGACGAGCGTGGGCTCAGATCTTCATCTCGAGGTAATTCCGCAGAGATCTCTATGACAGCAGAGGAAGCTTCTCCCAGGTAAGTTGAAGGATAGTTTGCTTATAGTGGTTACACATTAGAAAATTTGTTAAAATAATTTGATAAATAGAAAATTAAATTAGTCTTAAATCTCTTCTGTAAATACATTAATTTGAGTTACATCACTTTTCTATTTATCCTCCTCCATTGATAAAGATTGAAGCCACTAACCAACTAGACCAATATAAAATGCTAAAAAGAGTGAGTTATCTTTGATTTTCACATCTTAATATACCTTAGTGAAAATGCTTGATTATTCACCACCTTCTAGAAATGCTTGATTTGCTAAAATAGATTAGAAAATACAAAATTGAATTAGTCTAAAATCTCTTCTGTAAATACATTAATTTGAATTACATCCCTTTTCAGCTCATCCTCCTCCATTGATAAATATTGAAGCTATGCACTAACCAACTAGATTGACATGAAATACTAAAAAGAGTGAGTTATCTCTGATTTTCACGTCCTAACATACCTTAGTGCAAATGCTTAATTCACCACCTCCCATTTTAAAACAAGATGAACAATACTGGGAGTTGAGGAAGAAGAACCTGATTTTTACCCTTTGTTAGAGAAATTTTAGGCTTTTCAACAAGAAATATAAAGGTCCAAACTTGGCAATTTTAACTTCAGCCATGAATCCTATTTATAGGATTTGAAGAAGAAGATAACGATCATATTTGTAGCTTAACTGTGATCGTTGTGATCGTTGATCACATTGCAATATCCTAACCGTTAGATTAGAGAGGGGCATTTTCGGTATATATAATTAATTTTACTTAAGTTCTTCACGTGAGGAGTAGTTTTGTCCAGAAACCACACATGTTTAGAAAACGTGCAACATTTAACAGGGATTTGTGTTTTTCCATCCAAAAAGGGACTAACATCAGCTTTTCAGATTATGGAGGGATAAAACCCAGTTTCAATTATCAACTAGGGACTAAACCCTAAAATACCCTTGATTGATAGCAAAATAGGTATTTTGATCCTCTCATAAATCCATAATAATTCTTAAAATTCCATCATACTAAAAAACAAGAATCTATAAAAATCTTTGGATATCTTTCAAGAAATATTTTAAATCCGTTAGATTTTGTTAAGATCTAAAAGAATCTGTCACTACAAGAATCCATCAAAATCTTTAAAACTGCTGATTCAATACACCCCCTAAGAATATAATAAAGATTGTGCAACTGTAGAAGGGTATTGGGGTCCGATGTTATTTTTGAAAGATAATTTGACATCTAAATTTCTACGAACCCGTAACTTGTGAGCACAATCAATACACGTGCGTAATACATTTTAATCATTAAATTTTTTGAAATATTTTTTCTACTATAAATTAGCAAATAAAATGTATTATTAAAATACTAAGTTAAAAAAGTAATGGTAACATAGTTGAGTGGGTTGACATAGTTTTTTTTATGAGGGACTATGCTTATATTACAATGATAAGGCGAAGATACATCGTTTACTAAAAGGGTGGTGAGGGTGTAAATTAAACTACCACCTCCAACTCCCTTTCTCTCTCCAACACGTTCTCTATTTTTCTAATAAAAAATTATTTTTTCTTTCTAAAACCTCTCTTAAATTATTCGACCACCGAGGATCGAAGTCGTTATTGGTGGGAAACTCTATGAAGGATGAAGAAGTTCAAGAAGGAACACCATTAATGGAGGAAGATAAATTGAAGCAAAGGTCACCATTAATGGAGTCCCAAAAACCTAAATATTCCTTTTCAGAGGGTTTGGTTTCCTCAAATTCAATGAAAATCTCTCAATCAAATACTAATGAGTTAATACAATTGATTCATATGCTTTTTTTTTTTAAACGTGTTTCATTGAGATCAAAATTTTTAGTTTTCGTACTTTAATCCGTTTGAACAGGGCCGAGTTTTTAGGAAAAACTCAAGCACCACTGGTTGAGTTTTACATACAAACTCAACCATCAGTGGTCGAGTTGTTCTTTAAAATTCTACCATCACTGGTCGAAGTTGACAGAGAAACTCTTTTCTGGTCCGGTCGAAAATTGATGAAGATGACGACTTATACCAAATTTTTTTAAAAACCGACCCAAATCATATCTACAAAGCTTAAAATCTGTCTATTCACTTAAAAATCCTCATAAAATAACTGAAACATATAGATTTAGGGATCAAAAATAAAAAAACATAAAAAAATCAAACAAAACTTAACTTTTGGGAGTCATTTATGGTTTTTAGTCCTAACCATGAATCTTAGCTTGAACTCAAAAATTTCTAACGATCTAGAAGAGCTCGACCGTTGTTAGTTGAAAATCATTGTTCAAAGTCGATTATCAGTGGTCGAATGAAGGAGTTTGGGCAATGGAGGAGAGAAGTTTAAAGTGAGAAAAATGTTAGGAAGAGGATGTCATCGACTCGACTGTTTTTGACTTGGGTGCGGAAAGAAAAGTTTGGGATTTTGGGTTAGGTTTGGGTTGGATGGAAAAATACCAAATCAATTTTTGATAACCACCCCCTAGTAAAACTATGTCCATCCCCTAACCATTTTGAAGTATTTAGTCCACCCATATCTTGTCCACCCCTTAACTTTCACTAAATCGTTAACAATCGTTAACAAATATCTAATGGGAATGAAAAAAAATTATTTTACTGAATAAAATTCACTAAACTCAGTAGGACCCATTAATGTTTTAAATAAATTAATTAATTTAAGGGACCCTCAAATTAATTGGACCTGCAAACTAATTTATGGTTCAAAATAAGTAGACCCACATAATATCCCAAATTACCAAGTTGCTTAATACTCATGCAATATTAACGACAAACAAAGCTTTAGAACGAAAAGAAAAAAACTCGTTATGGCGGCCAACATTCAAGATGAATGTAGCTGGCTGTAGAGCTTCAAAACCTTAATAATAATGGAGATGTCCAAGACCATCATCGTGATCAGAAGAAAAAAAAATTATGCTTTCTAATTAGGAATGTTTCTGAGATTTGATTATTGGGTATTTAGCTTGTTTGATCTTTTTGGAACCCAATGGTGAGATTCAGAATATATTGCCGGAGAAACTCCCCGAAATTGAACAACTTTTAAAATGCTTCAAAGATATGGGTGGTCCTGTTGATGAAAAAGGGATATGGAAACTTGATCTCTCGAATTTTGATACTGATAAAGATGAAAAACACACCAAAAAAAAGAAGATTAAATACTTATATTTGATCGGAACGTCATCAGATACTTAGGTCAGATCGGAGCTTTCATCAATTCTGGGCTTCATCAGGTCAGGTCAGGCCAGATCGGAGCTCCACGCGGTCAGAGAGAAAAACAGAGATAGAGATCTAAAGAGGGGGAGAGAGAGATCTAAAGAGATATGGAGGGAGAGGGAGATCTGGAGAGAGAACCGCCACAACCATCGCCACCATGACAACACCACCTCATTGCTTCTCCACCGCTTGCCGCGGCTATCATCATTGTCGAAAATTAAATAGAAGGACAAGAGGATCTGGTTTGAGAGATAAAGACAAGAGAGTGAGATCTGGAGAGAGAAAGAGAGATCTGGTTTGAGAGAGAGTAAGAAGAGAGAAAGATCTAGTTTTAGAGAGAGAAGAATGAGAGAGATCTGGTGAGGCAGAAAGATCTGGTGGAAGTGGAGTTGATGTCATACGTGGCTTATTTTTTACAATGGGAAACACTTTTTTTGGGTGATGTTAAAGGGGTTCTCTAAAATGTTAGGGGGTGGACAAGATATGGGGGTGGACTAAATACTTCAAAATGGTTGGGGGGATGGACATAGTTTTACTAGGGGGATGGTTGTCAAAAATTGATTTGGTATTTTTCCACTCAACCCAAACCTAGCCCAAAATTTCAAACTTTTCTTTCCACTCCCAAGTCCAAAACAGTCGAGTCGATGACATCCTCTTCCTAACGTTTTTCTCACTCTAAACTTCTCTCCTCCATTGCCCAAACTCCTCCATTCGACCACCGATAATCGACTTTCAACAATGATTTTCAACTAACAACGGTCGACCTCTTCTAGATCGTTAGCAATTTTTGAGTTCAAGCTAAGATTCATGGTTAGGACTAAAAACCATAAATGACTCCCAAAAGTTAAGTTTTGTTTGATTTTTTTATTTTTGATCCCTAAATCTATATGTTTCAGTTATTCTATGAGGTTTTTTAAGTGAATAGACAGATTTTAGGCTTTGTAGATATATGATTTGGGTCGGTTTTTTAAAATTTTTGGTATAACTCGTCATCTTCATCAATTTTCGACCGGACAAGAAAAGAGTTTCTTTGTCAACTTCGACCACTGATGGTAGAATTTTAAAGAACAACTCGACCACTGATGGTTCCTAAAAACTCGACCCTGTTCAAACGGATTAAAGTACGAAAACTAGAAATTTTGATCTCAATGAAACACGTTTAAAAAAAAAGCATATAAATCAATTGTATTAACTCATTAGTATTTGATTGAAAGATTTTCATTGAATTTGAGGAACCCAAACCCTCTGAAAAAGAATATTTAGGTTTTTGGGACTCTATTAATGGTGACCTTTGCTTCAATTCATCTTCCTCCATTAATGGTGTTCCTTCTTGAACTTCTTCATCCTTCATAGAGTTTTCTACCAATAACGACTTCGATCATTGGTGGTCGAATAATTTAAGAGAGGTTTTAGAAAGAAAAAGTAGTTTTTTATTGGAGAAATAAAGAACGTGTTGGAGAGTGAAGAGTTAGAGGTGGTAGTTTAATTTACACCCTCACCACCCCCTTAGTAAAAAGAAAGAAAATATTGGAATGGTGATTTTGGGTTAAAAACCCATTTAACTTGTCCACCCCCCTAACATTTTAGAGAACTCCTTTAACAACACCCTTTTTTTTTTGCACCCACGTCATCCTAGTCTGACCCATTTAAGTTATTTAATGAATAAAAAAGGGTGCTGTTAAAGGAGTTCCTCAAAATGTTAAGGTGATGGACAAGTTAGATGGGCTTTTAATCTAAAATCTCCTATCTAAATTATTACTCATTTTTACTAAAGGAGTGGTGTGGGGGAGGAACTAACCTAACACCTACTTTCTCTCTTCACTCATTAAAATTAAATAGTATACCCTACCCCTACCAACATAACTATCATCTTCATCTTCACCACTCCTCCACGGCGGGCGAAAAAAAGCCTGACTTCTTCTTCTTCACCGTCTATTTTTTTACAGACTCCACAGTGAGATGAGAGAGAGATTAGAGAGAGAAAGAGGGAAGAAAGATTAGAGAGAGAAATAGGGGGGACCGGCGAAACCATCCCCTCGACCAAAACCCACGAACCAGTACACCCTTAGGTACTTTCTCTCTCTCTGTCTTACTCACCAAATAGGGTTTAGGTTTAACATAAAAGATATTAGGTCTTAATTAGTAGTGGATTTTCTATGATAGTCTGTTTGGATCGTGGTACACTCGACAACCCAACCTATTTTCCAATCGGTATGCTTCTTCTCTCATGATTCAGTTAGGATTCTAAAGTTTTCTCAAATTTTTTTTTAAATCAATGGATTTTCTTTTATGCCTTTCATATTATCCTTTAGAGAAAAATTTAAATGGAGAGAGGAAGGAAGAGAGAGATGGGAGGGGGAAAAAGAATTCCAGATCTGAATTTCTTTAATTCAGATCTAGAGAGAGGGGGGAGAAAGAGAGGTTAGAGAGATAAGGGGGAGCTAGAGAGAGAGAGAGAGTGGGAGAGAAGAGATGGCTCGGAAAAAAAATTTCTAGGCCATCTCCTTCATCAGTAGAGGGGGGTGACGTACGATGGCGTAGTTCGGGAGTTGGGGATAGTGGTTTTTTTTTTAAGATTGGGGTGTATTTTTAGGTTGGAGTATTTTTTTGGGTTGGGTAAAAAATATCAACCCATTTTGAGGAACTCCTTTAACAACACCCATAAAAAAGTACAGGTCCCACTTAACAGAGGATTTTATTTAGTAAAAAAAATAATATTTTAATGAGTCCCATTTAATTAGTCGTCAGCCTTTTCGTTGTTAGTGCAGATTGTCAGTGTTAATAAGTTAAGGGTCGGAGGGTAAAGTTGGAAGAAAATAAGAGAGAAGACGTAACGTGGACGGAAAAATAGATTTTAGGGCATAAACTCAGAATTGGACAACATTAGGGCCTAAACATTAAAACCGGTCAAAAGTTAGGGTATAAACGTAAATTACCCCGTTTATTAAATAGTCTAACTATAACATAGAGGTGGTACATAGTAATTTCAAAAACCATAAAGCGTAATAGTACATAGGAAAATGCACCTTACTGCAAAAGTCATCCTAAATTCTCTCAAATAATCTCACCCCTCGTGATTTACGTCATTTCCCAATTGACACAAATACCCTTTTAAATAGCCTTTGCAGTATAACTTGCAGTACACTTTGCAGTAAGTGTAGCATCACCGGAGTACATAAGCATGGTTACTCTCTAACTTAATTATACCATCCCCATTAAGCAGCACTTTCTAACCACATCAACCCACAACACATGGGTCTTTGGCCCAATGGTTGTGCACCCTTTCTATAACCTAGGAAATCTTAGTTGTAGTTAACCATGCATTAAGTTTGTTCCATGTAATATATTGGAGTCCTCTTTTCGTCCGGTATTAGCGACGTCTTTCTTTGTCTGTGGTGGCGATGTCTCCTCATCTTTAGTGGCAACTTCTTTGTAATTTTGACGGTATCTTTGTACTTCTCACATATCTATTGCTAGAATATTAACAATACCCATAAATAATAGTTAGCTCCAATATCAAACTATTCAAAAATTATTTGGGGTAATCTAGGGAAAACATGAAAGAAAGATCTTCCTCCCTGAACCCTCTAGTAAACAAAATCTGGAACCTTAATTAATGTTACTCTTGGAATCATATTGTTTATGTATAGTAGTTTTGCTAATGTGCTTCCCCTCAGTGCTCTACTTCTCCTCTATGCTCTCTCTGCTCATTATCAACTGAAAGTGTTATGCACCTTTATTTCTTCCCTTGTGAATTCTCAAAAAAAAATCTGGTTTGGTTTATTATACACACCTTATAATTAGCTTCATGGGAAACACCAACATTTCTGACATCTAGAGGATGAAGATTGATAATTTATAAAGAGAAGAATAAAAAGATTTAACTGCATGTGTGAGACCCATTTTTGGTGTGAGTCCATTTAATGATATCCTCCTCCTTCACTGAAGGGAGTTAAATGGGTTTTATCTGGTTCGCTATAATAGGAGGAAAGAGTGATGAAGAGGGGGGTGAATCACAGGTGTTAGAGAACTTAGAATGGCGAAGAGTGACAACAATATCAAATTATATATAAAAAAAAATTGTAATTTAATATAATGTATATTTTTCAAAAATATTTTTTAAAATCTTCAAAACGAGATTAACAACAATATCAAATTGTATAAAAAAAATGACTCCGTACACAAGTTGTAATCTAAATAGTTTAATTAATGAGAAAATTTCTCAAAACCCATGCATTTTTCAGCTTTCTAAGTACCAAAAACCCAAGAAACATTTCAATATATCCAAAATCCCTTTTGAATCTGTTTTCCTTACTATTATACAAAATTGAATTTCAAAATAGTTGTTCACTACATTTTGGAGCATTTTTAGTTATAGTTATTTCTTTAGAGGGTGTTTGGCAACCATAAGTCAAGTGTTATGCTAGCTTCTTATAGAAACCCTTCTACTTTTGATCAGAAGTCAAAAGTTAAGAGAAGTTTGTATGACAAAGTGCTAACTTATAAATAAATAAGTTAGTAGTTTTTTGGAGACCATTAATTATTTAAGAGAGAAAAAGATAAGGCAAAAGTAATTTCTCATAAGTGAAAAGTAAAAAAATTTTGCTTTCGATAAAAAAAACTTTTCTACTTATAAGTCATTTTATTTTTGTATTTCATATATATATTTCTACTTTTTGATTTATATAAGTAGAAAAGTTACTTATTATTGTGTTCAAACACCTTCTTATTTTATCTTTTTTCGATCATTTTAAAGTTTAAAGTTCAAAATTGGTTGATGATGAAACTAAAATTAAATAAACTTAGATCATAACCTAAAAATTTAAGTGTCATAATAACAACAATCTGGTTGAAAGACAATAACGAGAAAGCTTAAGTAGTTAGTTAGGTGATAAAAAAAAAAAAAAAAAAAAGATTAATAAAAGTGTTAGGTTGCTGTGATAGAATGAAGAAATAAAGGGGTTTGATGATAGCATTAATTTATTTCAAGACAAAGATAAAAGCTTGATTAATTAGGTTATACATCCAATCAAGACCAGCTTCAGATCAGAAACAGCAACAAAAGGGCCTATACGAAGAGATCAAACTTTTTAAGTCCCCTTTTTTTTCTTTTTATTGTAGCTGTAAATGATAAGATCATACATAGTTGATAATAGAAATTAAAGAAGAGTGGTTGAGTTCATGCACTAGAATAATCTAGCTAGGTATAGAGATATACGAATAGAGAGAGAGAGGCGTCGTCATTAATCCTTTATCAGCTGTTGGGAATTAATGAAATCCAGCTCCAATCTCATGATCCCCTTGTTTGGCCGGGTAGGAGGAGGAAGAGATGGGAGCATCGTAGCTGCTGAAAAGTCGGTAAGAAGAGATAAGAGAGAGAAGAACGTAACAAACCACTGCAGCAAATGTGATCCCAACTGACACCGTTGCCTTCCGGCAGAACCCACCAAACACCCCGCATGCTTCACTCCATGTGATGGCCTCATCCCCTTTATATGCTAAGTATACCACCTCTGCCGACACCGTCCCCGCCGCCAATATTATGTATGTCATTACCTACAAAAAAATCATATACAACAAATAAATTAGTACATAGACATCAATATCATTGAATATATATAAAGATTTGAAGCCCACGACCTCACCTGATCGAAGAAGAAAACAGTCCAGGCAGTCTGCTGGGAGTACATAGTAGTGGTGGTGGTGGAGGATGAACTAGGAGGCCGTACTGCTGCTAGGTATAAAGCAGAAAGAAGGGAATAGCCGGCGCAGATCCCATTGGCATAAATAAGATACTTGAAACCTCCGAGATCTGAGGAGGAGACCGAACCGTAATCGTTAGACATGGCATTCTTGAGCATGACCACCAGCGCTGTTACACAGAGGACCATAGGGACGACACGAAACAGTGACTCCGCGGAGGAGGTCATTCGCACACTTCCCATGTGGACACTTTTATCTTCACGACCGCAGCTCTGATCCCCCAAACGAGAACCACCGTGACTAATTGCTCCACCACCAATAGAACCACTACTCTTTTCCATCATCATCGTCGTCTCCGCCTTCACTGTACTTTCTTTTTAATTAATTTCTCCACAACTTAATATATTTTGTTAGGGATGGTAGATGGATGGAGATATTACATGGCCATATATTTCTCTCGTCGTCTCATATTTATCGGTAGCGTTGTGAATCGAAGTAAAGGAAGGAAGAGGACTGACTGACAGATGATAGGGAGCATTCAATGAAACCCGTCTCAACCACGCATCCCTAAGTGCTTGGATGAGTTTCAATTTAATGCCATGAGAGACCTTCTATCGATCTAGTAATGAATGAAAAATTAATGCTAGCTGGACACGTTGCCGGACACACTTACCGCCCATATCGAAGTGATCGAATGGTTGCTTTTTTGAGTTCAAATCCTCACTCTCCATTTGGCTTGTTGCTAGCTAATTTTGCCTTGTGGAGCTTTTTTATTATTATTATTTTTTTTGACATTGTTGGGGTTTTCATTATTACAAAAAAATAAACTCATTTTAAAATTTCAAAACCTATGAAAAATTGATTGAAAAATCAATAGGAGTTCATCCCTCTATTTAAAAAAAAATCAATGGGAGATCATCCTTTTATTAAAAAAATTAATGGGAGGTCATCCTTCTATTGATAAATGGATGGTTGATTTCCAATCAATTTTTGATAGCGTTAGAAGTTATAGAATGGGAAGTTAGTTTTTTGTTAGAATATTGATCCATACAAGGAAGAAAACATTCTCCCTAAAAAAAAAAATCAGTCGTTGGATTTTTCAAGTGGGCCCCACAAGTCAAAAATCGCAAAGGGATAAGAAAGGGACATGCAAAGTGGGGAAAGGAGATTTGAAGTCTAGTTTTTTTATGTGAATCGTCTCCCCTTACTATGAAGATCATCCTCATAAAAAAATAACCCGTTTTAAAATTTATATCCCCATTAAAAATTTGCTGAAAATTATCCAAAAGTCGTCAAAAAATTTGATAATTTTTTAAGGCTGATTTCTTATAAGGATGATCTTCATGGTAAGGAAAGACAATCCTCATAAACCTTTGATCATCTCTATATGGGCTTTCAAAGGCAAGCTAGCTAGTGGTGTCTAAACGTGTGCACCCTTACATCAGTCTTAATGGAAACAGTCTGGTCCTAGCATTTTTTCCTTTTCTTTGATGCTTCCTACAGCGTATATAGAGTAATGCTAGAGGGACTTCATTTTGGGGATTTTTTATATGTAACGTCCATAGGAAAATATTAAGGGCAAATTTTTCTTAAGATGATCTTTCCATCATGGAGTTTTTGTTTAATGCCGAAAGATTTGGAAGTTGGAACCGTCTCAAAATTTGGAATCACCAATTTGGGTCCAAATGTTGGTCGTGTTTTGGTGCACTAGCTGTATGTAAGTCTGCATATGTGATCTCAAACATTTACAGACAAATATAAAAATTACAATTACTCTTTTTTTTTTGGCAAAAGAGGATTATTTATAGATATATGAATTACAATTACTCTATATAACCTGTTCGATTTACTTGGTATCCACATGTAAATGCAAAATCACTATCAATTTTTATTCTTTTTCTCCTTTTTTTTTTTAAATAAAAAATTGCTTCCACAAGAATCACAACTCCAATATTGTAATCACGAAATTGGGGAATAGCCCCACTTTTTGACCACTTAAACAGAAGGGACTGCCTCTTTTGATTTGGTAAATGCAGGACTTCGATTTCCATGCCTAATAAGGGTGGGGCATTGTTTTATTTATTTTGAAATTTTTCCCAAATGTCTTCTGTGGAGGTTATAAAATATCTATAAACTACTTACCATTCTTTCATAAAAAAGTACTGCCCTCTTAACTATTTTGTTTTTGAGAAAAACGAAGACGTAGAGGAAAAAGGAAAAAAATGTATTAAACTTTAAAATGCTATAACTTTCATATAAAGTGCACACTCTTAACAATTTTATTTATGAGAAAAGTGATGGCGTGGAGGAGGAAAAAAATATATTTTAAACTTTAAAATGTTATAACTTGTGATCTATAAATAAGATTTTAACAAAATCTATATTGTTGGAAAGTATTTTTCAAGATCATCAAAAAGTGATTAGACACCATTAATATTAAATTGTAAAAAAAAACATAATATTGGGCTGAAAACCCTTTTTTTATAACTGTTTCATGGAGATGAGAAACACTTTTGTTTTGTAAGCCTAATCCCGACTTTTTAGCGTTTTGTAAGCAAAAAAGTTAGTTCTTTCTTTTATTTTAAAACTGCAAAATTTTAGTACCTAAACAACCCTTCCCTTTGCTAAAAAGGTAAACTTCTAACTGTTTTTACTTGTGGAGATCGATGACGTGGCAGAGAGAGAAAATAATATTTTTAAAATTCAAAATTCTTTTTAATTTACAAATAAAATTTTTAAAAAATTTATATTTTTGAAAAGTATTTTTCAAGATCTCCAAAATGAGACCAGACCACAATATCAAATTAAAAAAAAAAAAACTTTGTAACTCGAATATGCACACAAACTACATAATAAAAAATCCAGAAATTATGCAAGTTGTAAATTTCATAGGTTATTTGCATACTTTGAGTATCTGCACTTTTTTAAGCCTTTATACAAACAAATTACATAATAAAAATAACCCAGAAATTGTATTTGCATAGTTAAAAACCTATGTAAATTTTACATATGCAAGTTGTAATTTGCATATGCAAATTACATATTTATGAACCTCTTTACAAAAAGATTGCATAGTAAGAAAACTAAAAAATTACGTTTTTATAGTAAAAAAACCTATGCAAATTGTAATTTGCATACAATTTAGTTTTTTATAACTCGTAAATGAGTTTTTTTTCTGGGTTTTGTAATTCTTATTATTTTTTATAGAATTTGGTATTCATGTCTGATCTTGTTTTGAAGATCTTAAAAAATGCTTTAGAATATAAATTTTGTTCAAATCTGATTTATATTTTGAAAGTTATAGCCATTTTTATGTTCAAATTCATTAATTGGGGTGTGCTAACGTACACTATTGTTATTCAGCTTATGGTTTTTTCGTCTTTTTGCATCGTGCAAATGTGTGCTGAGGACTGTCCGTGCATAAAAAAAATGTTGTCCTCCATGTCAAATTTTTTCCCATGCAAGGGCATCCTACTCATTTTTCGAAAAAAAATTACGTATACTCCAATTGCATAGTTAAAGGCCTAGGCTCGATTATGCAAGTTGTAATTTGTAATCTTTTTTTTTTCATTGTTTTGAGCCTCTACAACTTTTAAAGCTGTATATACTTCACATATGCAAGTTTTGATGTTCACTAAAGAGTACACACGCATTGTTTTACTCATTTATACAATTATATTGTAGTAGAACCCTCTAGAATGGGGTTGCACTATAACTAGGGCTGTACAAAAATAATCCGATCTGCCCAAATTGACCAATCCAATCCAATTTGGGTTGGATCGAAACCGAGCCAAAGACGAGGTCGGCGCGGATCGGTTCAGAGTTTCTGAAATCCAATGGGTACGGATCGGTTGGCGGATCCTCATGTGCGAAACCAATACCCAACCGATCCAATCCACTTACCCATATAATAATATATATTTTATAATTATTCAAAATAAGTAAGGGTAACAATGTAACTATGTAAGCATGTATATATACATAACACAATACAAAACTAACCCTAATTTTGATGGTAAATTTTAGATACAAAAAATACAGGTTGGGAGTTTCTCAATGCAGTAATTATGGGCCCAAGTTGAAAATATGTGATAGTTTAGCCAGGCCCAACTATTATTTTTTAATTTTATGGGCCATAAATAGAGAGTCTGATAAATATTAAAGGCCCAATTGGTATGTTTAATAGACCTGGCTTAATAGGCCCAAACTGACGAAACCAATCTAATCCAATCTAATCTTAATTGGGGGGATTAGATTGGATGTAATCTACTGGGTGGATCAAATTAGATTAAAAATCCAGTATCCAATCACACATTGGATCGGATGCGGATCGAACCAAAATCAATGGTTTCGATCCGCTGCACATCCCTAACTTTAACGACACTTGGCACTTTTATACAAGGCCACATCATCAAGTGACTATTAAAAATTCGAAGGAATTTTTCTTTTGATCTAGAAAAAGAAAATCTATTAACTTGGATAATTTAGGTACATATCAAGATTTACATATATATGTCCCAGGAATTCTAGGATAGTTTTCCAAGTACTTGAAAGTTCGTAAATACGAGCATGTTTAGCAAAAGAATCTGCATACGTGTTATAGGATTTGGATATATGTTTACTTTCAAAAAGACCAAAATTGAGTTTCTTGAGGTCATTTAGCTGACTTGAAACTCGCCAGTCAAGATCATCATAAGCTTGAGTAGAACCATTAAGAGCTTGGATTAAACTTTGGTTATTAATTCAGTTTTAATATGCATGGTGAGTATAATATAACAAATGAATTAATTGTATGAAGTTAGTTCATGCAAGGAGAAATTTAATTCATTAAGTCGGTTCTTAGTCTATTTTCAGACTATAACACATTGGATGATTATATGATATATTGTGATGTATCTCCATCACAGGAGTGTTGACTCCTAGTCCAACATGTTGATGTAATTAAATTACATTGAACATGTCAAAGTATGATTATTATTATTATTCAATGCCTGTTTATAATAAATAATTATAATAATTACTGTTATTATAGTTAGTTCTTAATCTTAAGAATTAATATATATATATATATATATAACTTATATGAGAGTAGTGACTATTTTATTTTGCTAATCAGTGAAGTCAGAAACGAAAACGTGATCTAATATTCTGAGCAAGATCGATGGTCATTTATTCCATAGGTTGATAAATTAATTCAATAAGAAATCCATATGAAATGACGTTCACCTGAATCACATTGTAAGATCCGTTGATCTAGACTGGCCAGTGGTCTCCTAAATTATTTGAGAGATTTATTAGATCATAGGAGTTGATGCATATGTGATGGTCAAGGTCAAAATATGTAAATATGCTATAGCCGCTGACAAGTAAATAAATACAAAGCCAGGGATATTTACGAACGTCAGAAATTAGTGGAGGGATTTAATTGCGGTAATAACAGTAGAAGGGTTCTTTTATAATATCCACACTTTATGGAGGATTCAGTTACAAATATTTGGTGGAGTTATTTGTAATTAAAATATTTAGTAATTCTATTTTGTGTGAGATACTAAAGTTAAAATTTTAAATATTTAAACGCCTAAAAGTGTGGGACCCACTTAGACCTAATTAGACTTAGCATGGGATAGGGATTGGGGACCTCTATATGTATAAATAGAGAGGGGCATTGACTACAACTCGACACCTTGTGGAAGATGCCACTCTCTCCCCTCCCCCCTATCTATGTGTGTTCTAATTATTTTTAAGTTGAGAGAAAAGAAACCCTAGTTCCTCAGTTCAAGTTGTGAGCCATTTTCTCATCAACTAGAGTTCAAGTTCGATGATCAAATCCAGTAGATCTATTTGTGGGATCGTCATCATTTAACAACAAAGTTTTAGGGTAACAGTTCACGCTTCAAAGGTATAATATCCATCCTATTCTAAAAAGATCCCATTAACGGTTAGACGATTATTAGGAATCGGTTTAAAATTTTTAAACCCTAATTTTTCTACTGTGTTTTTAACTGGTATAATCAATTCTCAACACGTAGCTCTATCTATACGTTTTCTGATATTGGCTGATCCAATCCTTTTGTTACTCCAAGTATAAGGTCGGCTTCATAATGAATTCAAAGGAATTGACATGACACCCTTTCGGCACGTTTGAATTGTTTTACACTTTTACAACGTGATGCTCAAAGCAACATCTAATATTGGTGGCAATTTTAACTTCAAGTATACTTTAATCGTGTAGTGTTAAGAATAAGTATCCATTAAAAAGAACCTGTTCACAAACTAAAGATGTATTAATCATTTTAAAAAGATGTACCTGTATATAGAGACACATATATATAGAGATGAAACTATAAAAGGTACCCATTTCGCAAACTATAAAAGGATTACTCCTTCCAGTATCTTTTAGCAATGTGATTGTCATTTTGTTTCAATCATGGCTTGAGAATATTAGTGGATTAGATGGGTGAGTCTGCAATACTACTACAAAAATGGCTTTTTCGTCACGGTTAATTATCGTGACTAAGAGCATTTAGTCACAACTTTTGGTATTTTATTTTACGTGACCATAGGCCTCGTGACAAATTCCTGTCACGTTTTTTCTAATGTGACTATTTCACACAATAAACTATGTCCAAAATCTTTGTCGAATAGTTACTTTATATCTTTAGACATGACCAATGCACAAAATTGTGCATGCATTACTCACGTTGTTATACTTTTCATATGACTAATGCACCTAATTGTACATATATTAGTCATGTTGTTATACTTTTGATTTGATCAATGCACCCAATTGTTTATATATTAGTCATATTGTTATACTTGTGATGTGACAAAGCACCCAATTGTGTATGTATCAGTCACGTTGTTATACTTTTAATTGTGTATGTATTGGTCACATTGTTATTCTTTTGATGTGACCAATGCACACCATTGCACTCAATTGTGTATGTATTAGTCACATTGTTGTACTTTTGATGTTACCAATGTGACCACTACACCCAATTGTATATATATTAGTCACGTTGTTATACTTTTGATGTGACCAATGCACCCAATTGTCACTACAAAAATGACGTGCTTTTGCTACGGGTTATTTGTGATGGTTATAAAAAACCGTAGCAAATAGAGGGTTAATTGCTATGGTATCAAAAAACCTTAGCAAGTAAATGATTATTTGCTACGATTTTGCACACTTTTGCTACGTAATGTCGCGTCGCAAATAAAGCTTTACCCTATAAAGTTTTGTACAGGATTGAGAGACCTATAGTGACGAATATAAATGCGTAGCAAATTGTGCTCAAATGCTACGGTTTTAAAAAAATGGGCCGTAGCAAAAGCCGTTGGTATCAACGTGAAATAAGTAGCAATTTCCATTCTACTTGGTATTAGTTGATTCTGATGCACTTACAGTACATTGTGTTCTTATGGTTTTGTTCAAGTGTTTTAAGCATTTTGTATTGGATGTAAGTTCTGTAAATGTCTCCACTGTTTGAAGCATTTTAAAGATAAAATTATTATATTAATCTTTTTTAGTTAGATTGAACTTTTTTATTTATTTAATTGAATTGTTGGCGATCAATTTCATTGTGATTTATCAATATCAGTTTTGTTCTTAGTATTTTAGGTATATAAATTGTGAAAATTTTGAAGCTGTATTTGCAAGGAAGTGTAGAAAAATTGCAATTCTAATATGATAGCTAAATAAGTATATAATTAGTGGTGCTTCAGTACACATCAAATGCTTCCACTTAATGTTGTACAGCTGGATTACATGGATCAGGTAAAGGATCTCATTTGTTTTCTTGTGATCTTTTTTTCATTCTGTTGACCTCATCTTGCGTTATGATGTGATAAACTTGTGGCAGTATGAGAAAGTTGAGAAAATAGGGGAAGGTACTTATGGTGTGGTTTATAAAGCTCGTGATCGTGTGACCAATGAAACTATAGCTCTTAAGAAGA
This sequence comes from Macleaya cordata, assembly GCA_002174775.1. Taxonomy (NCBI): domain Eukaryota; kingdom Viridiplantae; phylum Streptophyta; class Magnoliopsida; order Ranunculales; family Papaveraceae; genus Macleaya; species Macleaya cordata. The sequence continues at coordinate 29,087 of MVGT01001517.1, read as the reverse complement.
TCCTCTTAGAGCAGGAGGATGAAGGAGTCTCTAGCACAGTTGTAAGAGAAATCTCCCTTCTGAAGGAGATGCAACATGGCAACATAGTCAGGTGTCCTGTCAATCCCTTGTTCTTCATTCTTCTTTATATAACGTGAAATAAGTAGTTCTTCCTTATGTATACGATCATTACATTTCCCACTTTGATGGTTTGAGCATTTACCTGTTGAAATACCAAACACTTGTTAATAGGCTGTCTATAACCTATCAATCAAATAACTTAGGTTCTTGAATCCTTAGAATGGAGAATCACAGGCATAAGGCTGTCTATAACTTATCAATCAAATAACTTCAGTTCTTGAATCCATAGAATGGAGAATCACAGGCATAATCCACCCATGAAAAAGAAATTTTGTTCATATAACAACTGAGACATCACATATGAGATGATCTTTATTTAAAAATGCAAGGTTTCTGAGGTAAACATGTTACCAAAACGGACATGACTTCCACATTAAGAAAAACTGTAAGTGCAAAATTCTAGGATGCTGAAGTCTCTTTTTTGCAACTTACTACTCTCTACAGATAATCTAGTGGTCAAGTAAGTTTTGAAGTCTAAGTAGCTTGGTTTTCAAGATCCATAGTCATCTTCATCCCTTTATACCATTTCTCTTAATTCAATGATCGTTATCCAACATAGTCTTACTGTCCACTTTCAGGTTCAGAGTGAATTTCAAAAGGCATATGAGAACCCAGGTATGAGGACTCTCTAAATTTGATCCTATTGCTCTAACTTGTCTTTGTTGTGCTGCAAAAGTTTCTAAGTACAATCTTTTGTTATTAGGTCCTGGGAACCCAGGTATGAGGACTCTCTAAATTTGATTACTCAAGTTCTAGTTGTAGTACTGATAAAATGAAAAACAAATTTGAGTAATCTTTTGTTTGTTGTCCACTTTCAGGTTCATAGTGAATTTCAGAACGTGAGTTATATATTGTATGGGGGGAACTTGTTGTTGTTGTTGTTGAAGATAATATAGTAGTACTGAAGAAATGATGAAGAAAATTGAAAAGAGCAACAAATGAGGTAAAGTGATGAATAACTAGCTAGAGAGAGTGGCATGCAGAAACATATAATATATAGATTAAAACTCAACTAAGATTGGTTACCTTGAAATTTATATTTTCTAATATCTTAATTACTTAACTGAGCTTTTATTTTGTATATGTAGAATAATTTTTCAAAGCCCTCAGATCAAAACTAGGCATATATTGGATATATATATACTTGGAAAGATTGTATAGCCTCACTAAATTTATACCTTATAATCCCTAGTAGGGTTTCCATTAATTCTTTTCATGCAATGTGTTTTGTGCTTGTAATGATTAACATGACTAGTTGCTAATGTTGTTGTAACTAGAAAGTTCATTTAGAAGTGTACTCAAGCCATATTTTGTCGAGCAATATAATAAACACTGATAATCATGTACGTCTCATTATCTTGGATAAACCAACCATTTAGAAGTGTACTACTTTTCCACTGTGAAGGAAACAAGCTTTTGGCATTGTGCATTACATGATTATTGTCTTTCTTTTGTCTTTCTATCTATGTATGATTGAAAATTGATTAATGTCAATAGGATTGGTAATGTCATGGTATAACGACATATGAGAAGCCAAAATTACCAGATTACTCCAAAAGTTTCTATCTTTTGAAGATCTTATTCTCTAGTTTTCAACACGTAAAGGAGCATCATATGGGTTCTTTTAAAATGTTCTTTATTAATTTCACTATTTGATGGTGCTTATCATCATATTATCAGTCTATAGTAGTTCAAATTTATTCTTGATCTTTTTTAACTATTATTAATTACATATGTTCATAATTTCTATTATAAGTAACACAAACATGGTACTAATATGTTGTATTCTTTTTTTTTTTTGCATGTGCATCTCATTTTGGATGGGAACTTGGAAGTTGTGAAGAAGAAAGCTAGCTCTGTGCATAGTCTTGGAATTTTGTTGGGATGAACTGGAAAGTAGGACAACTTTAAAGCATTTTTTTAGGGGATGCCTCGTATATATATATATAGATTTTTCAATTAAAAATTAAAAGTCCTTTGGATAAATGTAGAGAGATAGTTTAGGTTTTTTTCAGTTAAGAATGCTACTTATACTTTGTGGAAAACTTTACAATTTCAAGTTGACAAACTTTATATATTGAGTTGTAATTGTGATGGAAAATGATATGAATGGAAGTTATGAAATACGAATGGTTTTTAGGAAATTTGAATCAATGAATGTGGATGTGTATGTGTCTATGTGAATGGTTTGGTAAATTCAAATGAATGTTGAAGTATGGATGGATGTATACAATGAACAGATCAATGAAAAAGGCTATAAGCTTGGGAGACAAATAAACCAGAAATGGGGGCTGGAAAAAAAATGGTCTATTTGCGACGGTTTAAGCCAGTCGCTAATAAGGCAGTTGCAGCCGTCACTAAAAGATCAGGACCATTATTTGCTACGGCTCTAAAGCGTAACAATTGACCATAGAAAGTGGTGAATTTGATCATCAATTGGCTACGGTTTTGGCCGTAGCAAAAGCCAGACCATTTATTACGGTACATGAAACCGTAGCAAAATTTCGTCATAAAAGCTAGTTGCTATGCCACTTAAAGCTACGACTTCCAAACCGTCACAAAACCTATTTTGCTACAATTTTCTGAGTTTTTGCTACGATTTTAGACCATAGCAAAAACCCTTCATTTTTGTAGTGTGTGTATATATTAGTCACGTTGTTATACTGGTGATGTGAGCAATGCACCCAATTGTATATGTATTAGTCATGTTGATATACTTTTCATGTGACTAGTGCACCCAATTATGTATGCATTGGTCACATTGGTATTCTTTTGATGTGACCAATGCACATCATTGCACCCAATTTTGTATATATTAATCACATTGTTGTACTTTTGATGTGACCAATGCAACCAATTGTGTATATATTAGCCACGTTATTATAATTTTGATGTTACCAATGCATACCATTGCACCCAACTGTATATGTATTAGTCATGTTGTGATACTTTTAATGTGACTAATGCACCCAATTGTGTATATATTAGTCAAGTTGTTATACTTTTGATGTGACCAATGCACCTAATTTTGTATATATTGGTCACATTGTTATACTTTACTTTTAATGTGACCAATGCATCCAATTATGTATGTATTGGTCACATTATTATACTTTTGATGTGACAAGTGCACACCAATGCATTCAATTTTGTATGTAGTAGTCACGTTGTTATACTTTTGATGAAACCAATGCAAAATGTAATACACAAAGTTGCATATATCCAAATCAAGATCTCTTATAAATTTAACCATTCATTCTTGTAACACAATCATTCATATCTAATCAATTGTTTACATTTCTTGTAACACACTCATTCATATCTCTTATGTTCTCTAGCAATGAAAAAGTAATCGAAAAACCTATATCCCCTTCATTAATTTTTCTTCGAGCTCCAAAATGTATGTTCTTCACGACTGCATATAATATATAGAATAAACTCGTGTGAACTTATTGATTTAAACATATTTAGTTAATTAATATATAATATTTAAATAATAAAAGTATGTCTTACCTCATAATTATAGGCACATGACCGAAATAATGAAACTGATCAACTCATTTCTGACTTCGTTGATGTCTGACATATTATATTCTTTCTTCAACTTAAATACCTACAACCAAGATTTTGTAACACATTTAGGTAATTATAATAATAAGAGAAAACTTAAGAATTCTAAGTAGCTTTTCTTACCTTCATAAAGTCTTTAGTGACAGAAATATGCCCTTGTATGATGTCCTTCATGTAGCGCATAACATAGAACCCACATTCCTAATTTTCATTTTGTTTCAGGATTTGCTATATATAAATTAAATAAATGTATTTTAAAAAGTTCATCTTCATCATGATTATCATGGTTTCCTCTTTATCTACGTAAGATTTACATCAACTCACTCAGTTGGCTTCATATTCATCTTCATCATGATTAAATCTTTATCTAGCTCGCACCTGAGAAAAATATGTTATATCACCAAGTCTTCCTAAATTGAGGTATACATAATAAAAATAGGCCTTCCAAAATTTAGGACCTTATGCGATAGCACTAGCCCAAATATGGGCCTGTTAGGTTAGATACTTATATCATCTCATAAAGTTGAATATTCATTTTGATGGGATTTTTTATTTGAGGGTTAGATCAACCCAAGAAAATTTAAGTTATTGGCATTTTTTAAACTGTTGATTTCCATTAAAAATTTTATGGGGTTAGGAATTTTACAAATGATTAATTTTTGGATATAATGATCTATATATTGAGAAGGACATCCTTTCTAAAAATGGATCCCTAAATCATCACCAAGTAGACCTTACAAATTTTTTTTTTTGATATTTTCGGTTAAAATCTCTATTCTCGTCAACTTCGAAACTAACGACGTCGACGCAAACAACACTAGGGACATATGTTATCCAGTTAAGAAGAAACGATTCAAAAGCATAAAATTAGAAGACAATAAATGATGCAATAGAGAAACTGGATTGGGTAAAGAGGTACAAAACACAAAAGAGCTCAGAACTAGAAGTCAGAACGTTTGGAGAGGTTGATTTTGGCCAATCTCAAGTCGCGGTTCAAATAAATTGGGAACGACCTGGAAATCAGGCATCATGGTGATTGGCAATTGAGACTAAGGAACCGACCAAAGATTCCAAAGGAAAAATTGGGGCAAAAGATGTTGTTACCTAGAAGACAGCATCCAACCATCAAGCCAAAGAAACAGTAGAAATTACGAAAAAGCAGATATATGGAAAAAAGAGTATAGAAGATCCCTAAAGTCTTAGTTGCACAATGAGCAAATGCGAGCATTTCAGCAAACACATAGAAAATAAAAGAAATTGGAAAATAAAGTGTCAGCATAATTATCTAAATCGACAAGGATAGTTTTCAGGACGACATCAAGCGCACACAAAAATAATTGCAGTCAGTAAGGAAGATCTTGAAGAAAGGGGTCAAAATAAATTGCTACAGTTAATCACTCTCATAAATAGATTCAGCAAACATATAGAAGACAGATGACATAAAATTCGAGTTTCTTGAAACTTTATAAGTATAAAGGCGATCTACTAAAGCAACATTATGGGCAAATAACATAATTCCAAACTCCAACAAAAACATCTCTTTGCAAGCAGACTTTAACAACTAAATTATCTACATGAATGATGGTTTATTGGTTTTTCCACAACAAAAAGCCTACACATACAATATATACAAACGATACGTACAAAAAATAGCATAATCAAAATATATAAGACCTTAAGAATGGTTTCTTGCTATATCCCAAAAGTAGAGCCTGGTTTCCAAGATACTGCCTCATCATCTTGGTAGATTTTTGGTTTTCCACATAAACCGGCACAGTTTTTAACATATATCCCAAAAGTTAACATAATTGGTTGTTTCAGTTGTCCATCCCAAACACATTGACTGGTTTAGAGCTTGTACCCAAGATCTAATGGTTTCCGGCTTTATACCTCAAAAGTGCGGAGGTTTTATGCTTCGCCCAAAAGCAGGTTTAGGCTTGTGTTCCCAAAAAGCTAGAATTTCTAAGCTTAATCTCATGAAAAGCTAGCCTGACGGTTTTTAGGCTTTAAAACCAGACAAAAGCTGAGTTTTCTAACTAAATCCCAAAAGTTAGACGACAAATATCTTTCTGTTATCTACAAACAAAATGCTTTCTACATTGTACCATCTTCAACACAGATGACTATTCCAATGGTCAATAGTACAAGAAGGTACATCCATAAAACCTCAGCTTCAAAAAGGTTTCCAAGATTCTACCATAAATCCTTGGTGGTTTCATCAGATTTACACACAAAACTGAGCTAGAAGAAACAAATTATTGCATCAAATACAAGCAGCTTTCTACCAGATGAACATCTATATTCAGCTGTTAACTAAACCAACAGAAGTGTTCTTCAATTACTTAAACTCATACATTATACATCATACATAGTACATTATGCATCATACATAATGGATCCTTTTTAATACACCCATCATCCACTATGCATTTTATATCAACCAACAAGATGCTGCCTTTGATGAGATGAACAAAGAAGATGCAAAATAGAAAACGAGGTCAGGATTCAGATGTCGAGAAGTGAAAGGTCCATGATTTTTCTCATATGTTTTTGTTTGTCAAATTTCGTGTCAAAAGTAAACTCAAGAATTCATTTATAACTTGAGCTAAAGTTTAGAGAGTCTTGGGTCGAATCGGTCTGAAGAAATCTACAAAGGCTCTGACGAACTCAACTCACCACCAAAAAATATCCTAGGATAATAAGAGACTTAGAGAAACTAAGTACCATAGGTGGTTAGATCATTAGAGTGTTTCCCGCACTTTTAAATTGCCTTAAAAATGATTTTAAAGTAAAAATTCTGAATATGGGTTGTTTGGTTTCGAAACCCAAAGAATTGGTTTCGAAACCAATCCTTAACAGATGGTTATTTAAATACAGGGAACAAGGAGTTTCGAAATTAACAAAACCAAATTTCATCTAATGACATGTGAAGTTTGGTTTCGAAACCAAAACTGTTGGTTTCTAAACTAAAAGACCAAAAACCGTCACAGTTACTTTTTGGTTTCAAAACCAAAGGCATTACTTTCGAAACCACTTGTTGGTTTTGAGCTGTAAAGAGATTCTTTTTCAACTTTCTGCACATTCTCACCTAAGTATGTCTTAGTTGGTTTATGGGTGTATGGAAAACATTCATTAGTGGGATAAGAAGGATAATGGATGACCTCCCATCTTATATGATGATGTATACCATTAAACCAAGAATAAACTTGTTTATTCTGTTTAGATCTGGATATTTCACTATAAATAGGAGTTGATCTTTCATTGTTCAAATTAACCAATCACTCCTAACCTCAATAAGTACTTGGAGAGTTTAGCTCGAAATTTATAGATTCCAAGCTTCTTGAACTTGGTTTAAATTCATCCCATCTCAAACCAAAAACTCTATTTTCCTGTGTCGATGGATTTCTAGTGGTTGAGCTTGGAGTGTCAAGCTCGTGGTGATATACTCGAGGAGTCGAGTATTGGTTCAAGGTGCGGGACTTGCGGAGTTCAAGTTAGAAACGCATCACTGTCCACTAAAAAGAAAATTCGTGGAGTTCGAATTTGTGGAAGAACTGTACACCGTAGCTGTTGGAGCGTAGAGGGAGTTGTAATTCGTATCCATCTAGTGGTAAATCGGTTTCTAAGTTTTCATTAACCTTTAGTGGATTCATTTCTGGACTAGGTCTAGGGGTTTTTCCCAGTTTGGGTTTCCTCGTAAACAAAATCTCTTGTGCATATTTTCACATTTATTATGAAATTGAATTATTCGATTCTTGTTCTTAATTCCGCATATTAAGAATAGAATAAGTCAATACTCTTGTTAGAGATTATTGTTTTATTCTTTATCACCTTTATAATTTTTATTAGGTGATTGTGTGATTCTTAACCTTAGTCACATTGACATACGATTAATCCAACTAAAACCATAGGACATTTAGACTTTCAATTGATATCAAAGTTGGTTCACTTGTTGGGTTTAACAAACTAAGTGTGATCCTTGTTGTGACTAAATGGATTCACAAAGTGAAGGTAGTGCTGTAAACAAACTACCATTATTCAATAGTAGCAACTATCCTGATTGGAAAGCTAGAATGAGGGTTTTCCTAAAGTCCCTAGACCAAAGAGTTTGGAGAACTGTAGAAGTAGCTTGGACTCCTCCTAACATGATGACTGGTACCAGAGACAACTCTAGGGAAGTTCCCAAATTGGAAGACCAATGGACTTCAGATAAGATTGAGGCAACCACTAGAAATAGTAAAGCACTCAATGTTATTTATGCTGCTGTCACTGTCGACGAATTTCACTACATCTCTAATTGCGAAGTAGCCAAGGAAGCATGGGACATTTTAATGGTCACATATGAAGGTACTAGGACTGCTAGAATAGCAAAACTTTAAATGTTGACCACCCAATTTGAAATTGTTAGAATGGATGACAATGAAACCTTTGATGAATTTTATGCTAAGTTAAATGACGTTGTCAACACCTCCTTCGCATTGGGTGAAGTTATTTCTAACTCCAAAATAGTTCGTAAAGTTTTGAGATCTCTTCCCGAGAGATTTCAAGCCAAAGTTACGGCTATTGAGGAGAGTAAAGATATTGATGCTATTCTCCCTGAAGAACTTTCAGGAAATTTAAGGACATTTTAGGTTGGTTTCAAATGATCAAGGAAATCAAATAACATTGTTTTTACAGCCTCAAGAAGCTCCAAGGAAGAGAAGGACCTCTCTAGTGATGCAAAAATGGCTCTTCATACAAGACAATTTAAGACTTTCTTGAGAAATAAAAAAGAGAAGTTTCAAAACCCAAGGTTTGGCTCATCTTCCAAAACAAGGCCTCATGACAAATTCTTGAACTTTGATAAAAAGTTTGAGAAGAAGAACTCCTCAGAAGTACAATGCTTTAAATGTTATGGCTTTGGACACATAGGTAATGAATGTCCAAACAAAGCTCCGGCCAAAGTCAAGAAAGCAATGAAAGTCACACTAGACGATTTTGATTCATCCTCCGATACTAGTGAAACTAGTGATGAAGAAATCAAAGAGGAAATGAATGCTATAACTGCAACTTTCTCACAGATTTTCAAAAATGCTGACACTTCTAGTGAACATTAGGAGAGTGATGAAAAAATAGATCCAAATGTATGCTAATCTCCTAAAAACGAGCATGGATTTATCTAAAGATAACAAGGTGCTAAATGAGAAGTTGACATTCATTCAAACTGAATGAGATGAAGCCATGACTAAGTTGCAAGAAAATTCCATCAAAACAATACAACTTGAAGAGGAGATCTCAAGGCTACTTACCAAGATTAACTCTCTTGAGTTGGATCTTAAGGAAGCCTTAGATAAAATCAAGGCTCTTGATTTCACTCTTGCCTCAACCAAGAGAGACGTGATCTTATCAAATGACTTGTTAGATAAATTTAATCATGGTTCTAATTTAATATCTAACTTGTTGAATGTAGTCAAGACTGCAAATGATAAGAAGGGATTGGGTTATGATGCTACAACTAGTTCCAACTCACCACAAGGAACAAAGTTTGTGAAAGCCAAGGAACAACATGCCTAAAAAATTCGTCCAAAGAGCACACTCGCTCAAACGAACAAAAATATGAGTAAGACAAAAGGCACATATTTTGCTGAAGTATGTTTTTATTGTGGTGTTTCAGGTCACTTGCAAAATACTTGCAAATTTTATATGGAAGATGCTTTCAATGAACAAAGAAAAGCAAATCTTCTCTATTAATACAAAGAATTGCAAGCAAATGCAAGGAACCTATCCAGTGAGATCTCTAAACTTACAAGAAGTACACAAGGTAATGTACCCAAAGGTAAAATCCTCACAACTCAAAGAAGGAACCTATTAAAATCAAGGTAGTTGTTCCTAAAACCACTAAACCCATCTTAGATAGCACCAAAGAAAAAACTGTGTGGATTTAGAAAAGTGAGATAAAGGCTAATGTTGCTTTGATTGCTAATAAAGCATGTAACTCACTTGATTGGTTTCTTGATAGTGGTTGTAGTAGGCACATGATTGGTGACAAATCATACTTTAGTCACTTCAAAAGACATATTGGGGGAGTTGTAACATTGGGTGATGGTAGCGCCGTCTATGTCAAAGGTAAAGGTACAATTAAGTTACCCGGTATACCGAAAATCAAAGATGTACTCTATGTTGAAGATATGAAAGCTAACCTTCTAAGTATTAGCCAAATTTATGACACTAACCATTCTGTGAAATATACCTCCAATGGTTGTGAAATCATGAATGGTAATGGTAAATGTGTTATGATTGGTAGGAGATCTAGTAGTAATTGCTATATGATTGATCCATCTCCTAACCTAACATGCAATTTGTCTAAACTTGATGCTACTCACCTTTGGCACTAAAGACTAGGTCATGTTAACTTGAAAGACCTAGCAAAGATTGCTAACATGGGGTTAGTACGTGGGTTGCCCAAGGTAAGTAAAAATGTTGATAGAATAATTAGACCATGCCAAAAAGGTAAACAAACTAGATGTCCACATAAATCATCAAAAGATATTGCTACCATCAAACCATTGCAATTAATTCATATGGATCTTATGGGTCCTATGAGAACCGAGAGTATGGGTGGAAAGCGATACATCTTAGTCATGATTGATGATTTTTCTAGATATACTTGGATTGCTTTTCTTAAGGAAAAATCTGATACTTATGATGAATTTTTTATTATATGCTAGTGAATTCAAAATGAGCAAGATTTCAAGATCAAACGGATAAGAAGTGATCGTGGTAAAGAATTCAAGGACTCAAAAGTTGAAGATTTTTGTGACTAAAATGGCATAAAACATGAGTTTTCAGCACCCATAACTCCTCAACAAAATGGGGTTACTGAAAGAAAGAATCGTGTGATTCAATAAATGGCTAGAGTGCTTCTGCATAGCAAAAATCTAGCACAAAAGTTTTGGGGTGAAGCTGTTTTTACTGCATGTTACTTGGTTAACGGAATCTATCTAGGCCCAAAACTCTTAATACCCCATATGAACATTGGTTTGGTACGAAACCAAATTTAATTTACCTTCGTGTCTTTGGGAGTTCATGCTACATCCTTAAGGATAGAGAAAGTGCTGGAAAATTTGTTTCCAAAAGTGATGAAGGAATATTTATTGGGTATGCCTTAGATAGTCAAGCCTTTCATGTCTACAACAAAAGGACCAAAACCATCATAGAATCCATTAATGTTGTTATTGATGATTCTAACATCTCTTCATCTTCAGATGCAGCTGAAGAAGACAATCTTGCTGAATGTAAAACTGTGAAAACTGAACTTGATTCAGATAATGATTATGATGCATCTACCTCCCAAGAGTCGGATTAAAAACCTAAAAATCCTCCTCAAGACCATCCAACCACATGGGATCAACGATTACACAATCCTAATGAAATTATTGGAAGGATTGAAACCGGTGTTCAAACACGGAAAGAAGTTTAAAACATAAATCATGTATGTTATATTTCCATGTATGAACCAACTAATGTGGTTGATGCTCTGTAAGATAAAAATTGGATAAAAGCAATGCAAGATGATCTTGGCCAGTTCACAAGGCAAGAAGTGTGGAGTCTTGTACCTCGTCCAAAGAATACCAATGTCATTGGTACCAAATGGATCTTCAAGAAAAAATCTGATGAATTTAGAACTATTGTGAGAAACAAGGCTAGACTTGTTGCACAAGGATATTCTCAAATTAAAGGTGTAGACTTTGATGAAACCTTTGCTCCGGTTGCAAGACTAAAGTCCATAAGGTTACTTTTTGAGGTTACTTGTCATTTAAAATTCAAACTTTTTTAAATGGATGTCAAAACAGCCTTTCTAAATGGCATCCTATAAGAAGAAGTGTTTGTTGAGCAACCTAAAGGATTTGAAGATCCCATCAATCCTAATTATGTCTACCGGTTGAATAAAGCCCCTTTATAGTTTGAAATAAGCTCCAAGAGCATGGTATGATAGATTGACTACTTTTCTTCTTAGAAAAGGGTTCTCAAGAGGGGGAGCTGATAAAACCATGTTTATTGAATGGGCTGAAAATAATGTTCTTGTTGCTCAAATCTATGTAGATGACATAGTGTATGGTTCTACCTCAACCAAACAAGCTAAATCCTTCTCAAATCTAATGAGTAAGGAATTTGAAATGAGTACGGCTGGAGAACTAACCTTCTTTCTTAGATTGCAGGTTAAGTAACAAAAAGATGAAATATTTATATCTCAATCAAAATATACTAAGGATCTCGTAAAGAAGTTTGGCATGGAATCTACAAAAGATGCTCGCACACCGATAGGAACCACTACAAAATTAACAAAGGACTGAGCCGGACAGGAAGTAGACTAAAAATAATATAGAAGCATGATAGGGACTCTTCTTTATTTTACAACTAGTCGTCCTGATATTTCTTTTAGTGTAGGTGTTTGTGCTTACTATCAAGCAAAACCTAAAGAGTCACACTTAACTGCAGTCAAACGAATCATTCGTTATGTTAAGGGAACTCTTGGATTTGGCTTGTGGTACACTAATGACACAAATTCTGAAATAGTGGGCTATTAGAATGCAGATTGGGCTGGTAATATTGATGACAAGACAAGTACTTCAGGAGGCTGCTACTTTGTTGGACAACTTGGTAGCATGGCAAAGTAAGAAACAAAATTCTCAATCCTTGTCAACTACTGAAGCAGAATACATTGCTGCAGGATCATGTCGTACTTAATTGCTTTGGATGAAACAAATGTAATCTAATTATAGCATTGAACATGATATTATGACTGTGCTTTGTGATAATACCAGTGCCATTGATATTGCTAGGAATCCAGTGCAACACTCTAGGACTAAACATATAGACATAAGATATCACTTCATTCAAAATAAGGTGATTTGCCTTGAGTTTGTTCCTACTGAAAAACAATTGGCTGATTTACTTACAAAACCTCTAGATATTCTTAGATTTGAACTCCTTAGAAGATCTATTAGTGTGGTTGTTATTAACCAATTATTTTCTTCTCGTTTTTTTCCAGTTTTTGCATTGCATATCTTTTTGGGTTGAAGAGTGAGTTATGTCTATTAGTTTGCTTTCAAAACTCTGCATTCTACTATTTGTGTTCTCAAGTGTTCTTCCTGTTTGTAACGGCCATCTTTTGTAGAATGCTTGAACATATAAGAGATTTTATAGATTTGATTTGATTTACCTTATCTTGATATAGCTTGTGAATCTTTGCAATAAGTCCACATACTCTCTTGGCGGATCTTTTGGTTTGTATGCATATAAGGAGTCTCTTGAATAAGTATAATTTTATCCTAGTTGGATCATTGGATGGGTTAAAAATAAAGCTCATGATTCATTAATGGACTGAACCAGATAATTGGACTATCACTATCTAGGATTTGGTATTCTGATGAAGTGCTGACATTCTTGTTATATCGTGTTACTATTCATCACCAAAATAGTAAGCTCTCGTAAAATAATTTAAGCTTGGTAAAACACCAAAAGAGTGAGTTTTCGTAAAAAATGTTGAACTCAGGGTTAGAACATCAAAAAGAGTGAGATCCCACAAAAAAATTGGGAACTCGATTTTCTTTTTTCTTCATCTTGACCTCATGGTGATTCACTTGATTCTAATATGGGTACTTTCTTGGAAGTGTCTCTCGGATAAGAGTCACTTACAAGTTCAAGGAAAATATTGGTGTCTTGTTAATAATCCATATCTCATGCTCCAACATGAAAGTCTTTTTAAAGGTTGCAAAGTGATATGGTTCTTTCATGCTAGGTAAGGTTCAGATTTGAAGAAATTATTAATATGAACATGCTTATCTTATCTTCCTTTTAGGATGATCTCACATAATGATATTATTCTCTCAATGCACACACACGCACACACTCATTAATCATCAATAAGAATAGTGTGGTGTTACTTATTTTAAGAATCAACAAGGCTTATTCGAATATGGTTGAGCAGATTCATGTTTGCAAAAATCCTGTGTTAATTGCATTATATTCTTCATAGCCTTGTGTAATAGGTCACAGAACTTAGTCATATCTTGATTCAATCAAACTATTTCATCAAAATAAACTTCATTGGTTATTTTTTAAATTTTTTGATGATTTTGCATTTCAGTTTCGAAACCAAAATGACTGGTTTCGAAACCAAATTTCAACTGTGATTGTTTTTCAAAATCAGTTTCGAAAACCAACAACATTATTTTCGAAACCAAATTTGAGCTGTGATGACTTTGTTCTTCGGATGGTTTCGAAACCAAAATGAACCTGGAAACAATTTTGTTTTCAGTTTCGAAACCAAACTAGATGGTTTCATAACCAAAATGAACCTGGAAACACTTTTTGCTTTCAGTTTTGAAACCAAACAAGTTGGTTTCGAAACCAAAATGTACCTAGCAATATTTTTTGTCTTCAGTTTCGAAACCAAAACATTTGGTTTCGAAACCATCGCCATTTTTCACAATTTTAGGGGCAATTTAGGACTTTTTAAAAGAGTATTTTTAAAAGGAGTTTCAAAACCTTCTCATTTCTATTCGTTTATTTTGGTTTTGAAAGAAAAGAGAAAGGGTTTCAAGGGTTTTCAAGGATTTTGGATCGTATGGCTAGGGTTTCACGCGTTTTGAAGATCTTTCTTCGTGGATTTTGCGATTTTGGTAAGCCTTCATCCTCTTCCTTCGTTCTTCATTGTTTTCTTTCTTGAAACCCTAGTTTTTCTTATTGTTTTGATTAGATCATGTCTTCGAAATGACCAACCCCTTCCTCCCCTACTTCCTCCAACCCAAAGAGGCCATGATCCTCAACGGGTTCTTCATAATCCTTTATTTGCCTTAGAACAAAAGAGAAGTTTTACTCGATGGATTGTTACAAACTTTATACCCAAAACTTCCAAAAGTGTTCCCTTGTTGTTGAAAGTGAAGTAAATTGGCAAGGATGTGACTCACAGGAAATTCATGCTAAGTTGAACTTCTGAAACTGGGATAGGTTGTTTAATGGTTTAGGGAATGCCTACCCAAGACTCTTTCGAGTATTTTACTCGAATTTTCATCATGTTAATGATGAATTTGATTGGGCAAAGGCCTTCCCCACTAAGAGATGTACCTTGTTTCACAAGGTATTGGGAAATATAATGGCTACCAATCTCTATCCATGTTCAGGGAATCGTAGTAAACTTAGTGACACCATGGCTGAGTTCTTATATCATTTGGGAACGAAGACCAAGCTTAGGATGACAGATTTCATTGTGTATCAAATGTCACTATCAATAAGCACGCAACTCAATCTGACTTGCTCCTATTTCCCAAACTTATTGAGAGGATCTTTCGTCACTGTGGGGTTATTATCCCTGCTCAAGAGGTCGCCCTTGAGGCTATGAACACTATCTCTGAATCAACTTTTAAAAGGATTAAAGGGCATTTGAAGATCATAGAGGAGCCAGCTCTTGTAGTTGTTTCAGATTCATCTGAGCGTGTTCCTCCTAGCACTACACCAGCTGCCTCTTCATAGACTACTAAGAAAAAACTCAGAAGATAAGTACGGGTAGCTCAAGCTCAGGCCACCAACACCATTCTAGCATACATGAAGCTGCTTGTTCCAGTTGTGAATGCCATTGCAGCCAAAGTAGGTGTTGAGAGTATACCTGATGTGCCTGATGAGGGGCAATCCAAGACTAACCATGATTATCCAATAGAGCCAGAGGATGAAGCAGAGGATGATGATTCTTCTGATGAATCCTCTAGTGATGTCGATGATGATGGAGATGAGAGTGTTCCTCAGAGAGCCCTTGCTAATATTGGTGAGGAGTCCTCTAGTGATGCTGATGATACTGGTGCTAAGATGGACTGTTAGATTTTACTTAATCTTTTATTTTTCATTTGCGGCTTCATATTTTACTTTCTAAAACTTTATTATCTGGTTTTGAAACTCTAAACACTGATGGATGATTAAGTTTTAGTTAGTAAATGCATGCTTTGTTTCCTTTCTCCATATATGTGCCTTAATGCATCTTCTTGCAGGAGTTGGTTTTTCCCACATTTGTCTATTTCTAACAAAAAAGGGAGAAGTGATTATAGTTTTGAATGATTAAATGTAGGGAGAATGTATGAGTATGGGGGAGAGAATTCATACATATAGGAGGAGCGGTTGAATTCTCCTATTTTCATTACAGGATAGTCTTTTATTGCATATCAGTATTATCTTGCTTTTGTGTGAGTTTGAATTTTTTGCAGGAAACTCTTGAAGAATACTCCTAGAGTTTAGATGTCATAGTATGGGGGAGTTTTTGTCTTTCTTTGATTTAAGTTCATTGTAAGAGAAATTATACTGTAATGGGGAAGGGTTGTTTTTGTTGTGTTTTACTTATAATGGTTTTTGTCACAAAATCGACAAAGGGGGAGATTGAAAGGTCCATGAGTTTTCTCATATGTTTTTGTTTGTCGAATTTCGTGTCAAAAGTAAACTCAAGAATGTATTTGTAACTTGAGTTAAAGTCTAGAGAATCTTTGGTCGAATCAGTTTGAAGAAATCTACAAAGGCTCCGAAAAACTCAACTCACCACCGAAAAATATCCTAGGATGGTAAGAGACTTGGAGAAACTAAGTACCATAGGTGGTTAGATCATTAGAGTGTTTCCCACACTTTTAAATTGCCTTACAAAATAATTTTAAAGTAAAAATTCTGAATATGGGCTGTTTAGTTTTGAAACCAACCCTTAACTGATGGTTATTTTAATATAGGGAATAAGGAGTTGATTTCGAAACCGAATTTCATCTGATGACAGATGAAGTTTGGATTCAAAACCAAACTTGTTGGTTTCGAAACCAAATCTCACCTGATAACGGATGAAGTTTGGTTTCGAAAGTGAAAAGTTTGATTTCGAAACCAAACTTTAACTGATGTTAGATGAAGTTTGGTTTAGAAACTGTTGTTTTTGAAACTAAAAGACCAAAAACCATCACAGTTACTTTTTGGTTTTGAATCCAAAGACATTTCTTTTGAAACCACTTATTGGTTTCGAAACTAATCCTCTTGGTTTCAAAATCATCGCCCAGATTCAAACTTTTCTGGCGATTTTTTGAGCTGTAAAGAGATTTATTTTTCAACTTTTTGCACATTCACATGTCTTAGTTGGTTTATTGGTGCATGGGAAATATTCATGAGTGGGATAAGAAGGATAATGGAATGACCTCCTATCTCATATGATGATGTTCACCATTAAACCAAGAATAAACTTGTTTATTCTAGTTTAGATCTGGACATTTCACTATAAATAAGGGTTGATCTTCCATTGTTCAAATCAACCAATCAACCTTAACCTCAACAAGTACATTGAGAGTTTAGGTCGAAATTTATAGATTCCAAGCTTGTTGAACTTAGTTCAAATCCTTCCCATTTCAAACTAAAAACTCTATTTTTGGGTGCCGGTCGATTTCCAGTGGTTGAGCTTGGAGTGTCAAGCTCGTGGTGATATACTCGAGGAGTCGAGTATTGGTTCAAGGTGCGGGACTTGCGTAGTTCAAGTTGAAACACATCATTGTCCACTAAAAGGCGAATTCGTGGAGTTCAAATTTGTGGAAGAACTGTACACTATAGCTGTTGGAGCATAGAGGGAGTCGTAATTCATGTCCATCAAGTGGTAAATCAGTTTGTAAGTTTTTATTAACTTTTAGTGGATTCTTTTCTGGACTAGGTCCTAGAGTTTTTTCCAGTTTGGGTTTCCTTGTAAACAAAATCTCTTGTGCATATTTCACACTTACTAAGAGATTGAATTATTCGATTCTTGTTTCCGCATATTAAAGAATCGAATAAGTCAATACTCTTGTGAGAGATTATTGTTTTATTCATTATCACCTTTATAATTTTTATTAGGTGATTGTGTGATCCTTAACCTTTGTCACATTAACATACGGTTAATCCAACTAAAATCGTAGGACATTTAGACTTTCAAGAAGAATAGACTCGGCTGCAAGATGGCATAAACGGGGTTAGATCAAGTTCAAACAAGAATTGGGGCAGCTATTTGTCATAGATGTTTCAATTGAAGTTTTTCTTAGAGAACTTTCAACAAGTTCAGTTCACCAAGAAAAAGGGGCAAAATGTACAAGACAACCAAAGTAGGACGAAAATTTTTAATTGAGGTTTTTCTTAGCGAACTTTCAACAAGTTGAGTTCACTATGAAAAAGGGGCAAAATGTGGTGGTCTATATTTAGAGAAAGCAAGAAGTAAGGTTCAGATATCTTTTAGAAGAAAGATGATTAGCAGTGAAGAGTTATGAAAGCAACAAAGAAGAGCATAGCAGATAATTACAATCCACCAGAAGAAAGATCAATGGTTCAGTTATCTCTAGAAGAAGAAAAGCTTACAAGAAGAAGTGTGATGGCATATATGTAATAAAGTAGTTTAATATGAGCAGTTATGTACTAAATCATATATAAAGTGCATGTAAAGATAGTTAGATGACAGCTGGCCTATGGCTGGCTTACAACTGTCAAGTGGAGCATCTAAGCTTCTAGAAGGGTCAGGAAGTCTATAAATAAAGGACCAGACCCTTCAAATGTAACTAACTGATGTCTGGAAGAGAAATAGAAGAGAGCTCCTCACTTAGTCCGTGGATGTACGCTATTAGAGCTGAACCACGTAAATCTCCTGTGGTTCTTTACTTTCTCTCTCTAAAACTGCTATCAAATCTTCAAGATTGAGATGAGAGATTAGGTTTCACATAATCAGACCTCTCGTAACGCCCCAACTAAGCTGCGGTATAATGTAATATCAATAAACAATGCACCATCATCAGCAGACAGTTTCGAACCCAGGGAAATAGGAGTGGTGGTAGATTTGGAGTTTGTGAGATCAACCCGATTAAGAAGCTCAAGGCACTTGTTTTGGGTAATAGTGAGACCAGAAGGTGTAGGAGTGGCCTCGAGACCAGAAAAGCGGTAAAGATCTCCCAAGTCTGTCATTGCAAATTAAAACTGTAAATCTCGGAGAAGAATCACTACCAATGAGGATAATATCATCGACATAAAGAAGAAGAATAATAATGCCAGTATAAGAACGACGAGTGAATATGGAATGGTCAGAGTGAGAAGAAGTGAAGCCCAACTCATGGAGAAATAAAGTAAAGCGATGAAACTAAGCTCGAGGAACTTGCTACAATCCATATAATGCCTTGTAGAGAAGATAGACATGAGCAGGAAAATTTTGATCAACAAACCCCGGAGGTTAAACCATAAAAACCTCTTGATCCAAAGAACCGTGAAGAAGGAAATGTGTTTTTAACATCTAACTGACGAATAAACCGAGATTGAGGATCAACAATACTAAGAACCAAACGAATAGTAACTAGCTTGACGACAGGACTAAAAGTCTCAATGTAATCAATACTATGTTGCTGAGAATACCCTTTCGCCACCAAATGAGCTTTATAGTGATCAACAGAGCCATCAGACTTCTGTTTGAGCCTATAAACCCATTTACAACCAACGATATTCATGTCTCGTCAGAGAGGAACAACATACCGTTCAATTACGTAGAAGAGCATTAAACTCATCTAGCATAGTATGCCACTTTGGATCTTTAGAAGCAGAAGTGAAACTAGTTGGTTCAGGAGGAACAGATGTGACTTGGGAGATATAACAGGATGGAATTGGATATCGAGTAGAAAGATAAGATTTAGGGATCTCGGGTTTGCGAATTCGATCTTGCAGCGGAGTACCCATAGGATTAGTATTAGTCATCATACGGTGAGGTGTCTGCAACAGAGGATGAGAGGAAGCAGAAGAAAGTGAAGCAGACTCGACTATTCAAGGTTCTCAATTTCTTAAAGCCAAATTTATGAACTACAATGGATGTTGGTCTTCCTACTACAAAAAGTCATCCATTTGGCTGGGCATGCATGAAATGGGTTATGGAAGATATTTATGATAACTCCAGCTAGATAATAGGTAACGACAACAAAATCTCTCTCTGGAAAATACCTGGTGCTCGGATGTGTAAGATTTTGAAAAAAAAATTCAGGGGGCATGAGTATCGATTCCCATTAGGTTGGGTATCGATACCCACTAGAGCAGCTGAAGTGGAACTAGGTAAATGCGTGGAGTATCGATACCCAGGTTTGGAGGCATCGATACTAGTTGGGTTGGGCATACTAGATGTGCCCAGTATCGATACCCACCAAAAGGGGTATCAATACCTACTGGTATTTTAATTCCGGGAAAGTTTCTAAGTTGTGAATTTTGCTATTTTGAGTCCTTTAGGACTTTGGTTTCTTCCTATTTCATGGGGAAACCTTATAGGCCTTAAATAGGGGCTTATTAGGGTCTTTTAGGAATATAGAGAGAGGTGAGAGCAATATTTGTGAGAGCATCAACAAGGAGGGTTTGACGGAATCCTTGTAAGAGTTGAGAGGCTTGAAGCTTGGGTTGCTTGTGAGGTAAGTCCTTGTAACTGTTCTCCATTGTTTTCATTATAGTGGAAGTAGGCAATCTTGCCGAACCACATAAATCTTGTGCGTTGTGGTGCTTGTTTTATTTTCTGTTTTACGTTCTTGGTTTACTTTTTTGATTGTTTATCTCTAGTTTATGGTTAATTTGATCCCTAAATCCTAACAGGATGCTCCCTTAGTGAAGCTTATAAACATGGACAAAGAAGCTGAGCAGTTAACTTCCAAAGTTTCTGACATTATCAGGGACGGTTAATGGATAATTCCTCAAAACCTTAATTAATGCCCTTCTCAATATGATGGGGATTCAGGCTGACTCATTACTAATGCCGATATGGTTGGAAGACACTAGAGTTTGGAAGCTGGACATCAAGGGTAATCTCACAGTTTCTAGCTGCTATGAATTAATTATACTCAAGTACAACAAGGTGGATTGGTCGAAATGGGTTTCGAGAAAGTGCAACCTTCCCTCTATCTCGGCCCAAGTGTGGAAGATTATAAGAGGCTGCTGCGCCACTCAAGATAGGCTTCAAAAGTGTGGATTTCAATTGGGATCTATCTGTCCACTATGCTCTTAGGAAATCGAAATGGTGAACCACCTAATCTGGAACTGGCCTTTCTCAAATGAAGTTTGGCGATGGCTTAATGACATTTTTAAGCCGGCGTAATCATAAGAGAAAATGCTTATAATGTATTATTAACGATATCGAAAGGCCTTGGGCTGGGGAATAACTACCTAGCACATATCTCAGCTATTATTATTGGGTTAGAAACTGCCACAATTCCAAAGTTTAAGATTCTCAAGTGTCTTTCCTGAAGTCAATTTTTCGGCGGATCATCTTGCCAAAAGAGACACTAACGCGATGCTGCCAAGGGTACTTGGGAGGTAACTTCCGCAAGGCCAGCCACTCTGCTTAGTATTGAAGATCCTCACAAAACATACTATAGATTAAATTAAGTATCTGTTTCTTTGACGTATACGTTTTGTCTTGGGTATCCTCTTTTTTTTTTTCCTTTTTTTTGCTCATTGTTCTCTTCCTGGTTTGCCATATCAGACCCTAGCT
Organism: Macleaya cordata; assembly: GCA_002174775.1. Taxonomy (NCBI): domain Eukaryota; kingdom Viridiplantae; phylum Streptophyta; class Magnoliopsida; order Ranunculales; family Papaveraceae; genus Macleaya; species Macleaya cordata. Next base: position 7,885 of record MVGT01001517.1, on the reverse strand, counting down.
TGTTTCTTCATCCTTCTATAAAATTTTATTCATTGAGCAAAAAAAATACTGCGGCTTTGTGGGCGGAAAGATTGCCCGACTTTAAAGGGATCTCTGTTGAGAGACTTGTGGTGGGGTGGAAGGTGGTCCTGTTCCAATTACTACCTTGATTTGTTTTAATTTGGTCGGTTTCTTTGGTGTCTTTCAGTCTTGTTGATTGATGTGAGAAGTTGATTAGTGTTTGTATATTCCGTATGTATTGCTTCTAATCATCCAATAAATTTCTTTTAAATGTTGTAGAGGATAGTTTTGTCATTAGGTTTATGGTCAAAGGGTAGTTTTGTAGATAAACTGAAAACATGCTTTGAGTACGTAGTAGGGACGTTGGACCCTCGGTTTAAATCTTGATATATGATGAGTGATGACGATGAGTTACTTGCACAATTGTATGCTTTTTCGAATAAAATTAAGATGACTAGTTTCATTTAATCCTTTTTAATTAAAAGTTTCAATTAATACTAATTAAACTTGACCTTTGGGTGTTCCTAATTCCTCTTTAGTGTCTACTTTTGCAATCGTAGTTAGGAAAGGTAGTGATCAGTGACTCCACGTGAAAACAACAACAAAAATGTGTTTGGTCGGTAAAACAAGAACAAAAATTGAACGTTAAAAATTAACCTACCGTAGACGCGTATGACTCTTCTCTTGAGCTTCATTAGATATGACCCTAGATGACGCGAACGGCAAAAGAAAGATATGACCTTAGATAAAGTGGAATGGCCAAATAAAATATTAAGAATTGGTGCTATCCCAAGCTGCAACCTATATGGATAACTCTATTGCCCTCGAGAATAGTCCCAACGACATGATAGCCTTGCTAAACACAAAATATATAAAGATTTTGGGTTATTCTATTTTCCGCAAATTAGTTTTGAATTGGATGTCTACAAGTTTAATATGGTCTCATAGTAAGTGCACACGTGATATGCCCAAGAGACACACGTGCCCTACGTCACTCAATAGAGTTCCACGTGTTAGGCTCAAAATAACGCCATACGTAAGAGAGGGTGTGCGTCTTGAGAATAGTCTCATATAGGATATGATAGCTTTTCAAAACCCAATATATAAAGATTCTAGGACACTCCACTCATTATCAATTGATTTTGAGTTAGATGCCCACAAACTTAATATACAAAGAACCTTAATGATGTGTCAAATTTTAGACCATGAGATTATTGCATTTAGAGCTTTAGACCCTATCTAGAATATAACTACAACTTTGAGATCCAACAGTTTTTGTATAAAACTATCCACATATATATATATATATATGGTCAGGTTATATACCCCTTTATATAGCCCTCTCAAAAAATCTCCCTTGTGGGGCCCACATGGAATACATCCAAGAACTAATTTTGGAGAGAATGATCTACATGATGATGAGAATACCTGAAATTAGCCTGTTTTAAAACTTCAAACCTCAAATCTACCCATTTTAAATCAACGGTCAAAATAAAAGTTTAAAATTTGTAAAAATTTTAATAGCTAATTTGAGGGGGTTCGAAGTTCTAAAATGAGCTAATTTTTTTAACGAAAAATGAGTAGGATGGCCTTGCATGGGAAAAAATTAAAGTAGAGGACATGCTTTTTTTTTCATGTATGGACAGTCCTCGGCACACATTACCGCAATGTAAAAAAGCAAAAAACCCATCTGCTGAATAACGACGGTGCACGTTAGCAAACCCCAATTAATGAATTTTAACATAAAAATGGCCATAACTTTCAAAATATAAATCGGATTTGAACAAAATTTATACCGATGGAAAGCATATTTCAAGATATTTAAAACAAGATCACACATGAATTCCAAATTCAAAAAAAAAATTCCAAGAAAACCCTGAAAGTCTAAATTCACCCTACGGTTAATGAATTTAACCGTATGTCAATGTGACTATGGTGAAGGATCACACAATCACCTAATTAAGAATTACTAAGGTGATAAGAGCACAACAAAAATCTCTAACAGGAGTATTGACTTATTCGATTCTTAATATGCGGAATTAAGAACAAGAATCGAATGTTTCAATCTCACAACAAGTATGAAAAATATGCACAAGAGATTTTGTTAACGAGGAAACCCAAACTGGGAAAAACCCCGGGACCTAGTCCAG
>MVGT01001826.1:80742-94719 GCA_002174775.1 Macleaya cordata | reverse complement strand
CTAAGTCACTTACCATCCTAAGATGAGTTCAGGTGGTGAGTTGAGCTTCTTAGAGTCTTTGCTTCGCAACGAACCGAATGACTCACTAACTCTAACTCAAGTTACATTGACCATCTTGAGTTTACCTTTGACACGAAATTCAAAAAATATGACATGAGTGAACTCATGGACCTAACAGTTTCGTTTTCAAAACCTTGTCTGGTGGGGAGCTTTACAGGATGAATTTAGGATGCTAGGGGCATGCTTTACATGGCTTTAGTCTAGGCATCTGAGGTAAAAGTTAAGCGAGATTTCCAAAATGTTACTTTCTTATCGGCTTTCGAAAAGATTTTTGCTTTCAAAACCTTGTCCGGTGGAACGCCTGTGAGGATAAATCTAGGATGCTAAGGGCATGCTTTACTTGACCTTGGTTTAGGCACCTGAGGCAAAAATTCCCAAAAGATAAGTGAGGTTTACAAAATAAAGAAAAAAGACTTCTGAAAAGAAAAATCCAGAACATCAAGGCTGTGTCATGCATACATAATGGAGTTTTCCTAACATACATCAATGAATTCTGTCTCGTGCAGGAATTGATAAATATAAATTACAGGGAAAATCTATAAGTGCAGGAACCAGCCTCTACGGGAAGAGGAACAACCATCTCCTCTGCCACGTCTCAAGCACGCCACCTCAGCCTCCAGCTCTCTCACCCGCCACTCAAGACGGGCATTCTCCCCTCTCAATGAAGAAGCCTCCAGCTTCAAGGTGGCATTCTCTCCCGCTAACATCATGACATTCTCACAAAGTTCATTCTAGCGTACTGAGATGTCATGCAGAACTGTGGCAAGATCGCGTATAACCAAGTGAAGACCATACCCATCCTGAGAAGCTCAGAAAAAGGGCCTCGAACCGATTGTAAAGTAAAATAAGATGCAATCAAGAATAGGCCTACAAGCAGCAATCGGTAACAGTGAAAGGTCACTTACAGTAGGGAACTCAGGGCATAAAGGAAGTCTCAGGATCTGATCGTTGACATAACGAGGAATATCCTAAGGGACAGGGTTCCCAGGCCAAGGCATGGTGATACTTCAAGAAGGGAAGTGGGCCATATCGAACACCTCCAATTCTGCAGCAAGAGGATTCACTTCTTCTAGCTCTAGTGGCTGCTAAGACAGTGAATAAGAATCAGAAGAGTATCCAGAAAAACTAAGGAAGAATAAATTAGGAATCACTTACCGGTAGCTTAGGCAGGAATTCACCCCCCAACGCCTCCTCTTCCTCTTCTTCCTCTGCGTTTTCATCCTCAGCAACATGAAGGATGGGACCTAGGCAGACTGCGGCACAATAAGACGGATAATCTGCTTCCTCACGAGTCAACTCCTCCATGGTAAAATACCCCTCACCAGCCAAGTCCTCCATCTCATTCACTAGTAGGCGAGCCGTTCAACACAAACGGCCAGGACAGCCCTAGCCATTTGCCTTATTTTCTTTCTCCACTTAGCTTTCTCACCAATTTTGTCATTTTGCGGTAGAGCATGTCAGCACGCATGCGCCTAATGGCCAGGGCAACCCTAGCCGTTCAACCAAAACTATAACACCCTAGTATTTTCTTAGTTGGGTTGGACCTAGAAGTGGGCTAAAAGCCCATGGGCCCAAATCAGACCATAAAATAGTTTGGACATAAGTCCAAAAGAGTTTAGTTAGTTCGTAAGGTGGAAACATAGAAACCTTGCCCTAGGATCTATGCATCCATAAAATGAAATGAAATAAGAAAATTTAGGAGTTTTGATGGAAAAAAAGAAACTAATATATATATAATAAATATATTAAGTATAGGGCATCCAAGGGGGGCCCACACATTATTTAAAAAATGTGGGCAGCACATTAGGTGCACCACTTAGTGGGTATTTGGGTTTTACAAAAGTCTTTTCAAAATAAAACCCTTTTAAAAACAAAACTCTATCTTTAAAGTATTTAAAAAAATAATAAACTCCTATTTATTTTAGATAAATACTACATTATCCCCTCAAACTAGATAATTATCCTCAAACTTGGGAAACAAGCATTAGATTATAACCATTAGATCATGTTTATTTAAATTCTAGTCAATCCTAACCATCCAAAAAGTTTTCCCAAATCCTAAATATTCCTTATTTTGAATTATCTACTAAAACCTAAATTTTATCCTTATTTTATCTCTAATTCGTAGTTGATAATTATAGCCATTGGATTGACTTGATATTTAATCTCAACCATTCAAATTAGATAAATTTTAGAAGCTAGAAATCAGCCCCTTTTGTAGAAATCGTTTTCTACATAAGCTAGTAAAACTATTTTATTTTTCTTTATTTTTGGATAAATACTAAGGGAGAGTTTTTGATTTTTCAAAATGTAATGGGATAAGGAGAGGGGGGCCTAGTCGAACTCTATAGATACCCCTCTCCCTAGTTCAAAATCTATATCACAACTCTCTCAATCTTTCTCTTTCTTTCAAGTTCGATAGGAAGAAAAACCCAAAATCCTTCAAATTTCTCTCTTCTCTTCTTCTTCTTCTTCTTCTTCTTCTTCTTCTTTTCTTTCTTATTCTTTCTGTCTACTCTTTTCTTCTAAAACATTTGTTGAAAAAGAAGTCAAGCCTGGAGCCCTAGTAGAACTTCGGAGAAGAGCCATTCTTAAAGCCTCGAGGATTTTAGCGAAACAGTTAGGGGAACCCCCATCCTAAAACTGTTTTTTTTTTCAAAATTCCCTTAAAATTGTTTCTAAAATATGTTTTCAAAAAGTTATTTTCAAAATCATCATGTTTTCAAAATTGGTTTTCTACAAAAATATGCATGTTTCAAAAAGATTTTCTGCATAAAAATTATGGTTTTGGGATAGTGAAACATGAGTGATTTTCTTTCTTTAATAATAAGCTATCCAAGCTAAAGTGGTCAGATGAGAGTTATTAAAAGAAACACCCTGGGTTTTAGGGCTAATTGCCTTAGTAACCATGAGTAGTGATACTTGCAAGTGGTATCAGAAAGTCTCCATAAGAGAGGTTAGATATGTACTCCATAAGAGAGGTGAGACAGTTTAAAACGTAATTTCGTCAGTTGAGATATGTGATTGTGGTATTATGAAAGTGATGTGTTGTTTGACCTGAGAAGCACTGCTTCGAGAGGCATCTCCTTAAGAGAGAAGTTTATATCCGGATCCGTCCAGAGAAGATGGTGGTTGGTTTCCAGAATAACCCTGACGAAGGAAGAGAAACATTATTAATAATAATAATGAAAATGTATTGGTATACAGTTTTCTAAAACTTTGTTTGTCATTTTGAAACATACTAATGTGTTCAAAATTTGTTATGATATGGAAAGTAAAGGTGTGATTGTTTTGAAAATGATTTTGGCCATAAAGCTATGACTGACATCAAGGTAAGTTTTCTAAAAAACTATGGATATCTTTGCATGCATTGAATAGATGGGTAAAAAGGTTTGTTGCATTACTTGTTTAAAATTAATGGTGTTAGTCTCTTTACCCTATATTTTGGTTTAACCTACGGATCTTCGCTTACCCCCCACTTTCCCCCCACAGGTCTCGGAGAGAACCGGGAAGCTTAGGCGTCAAAGATCGAAGTAGAGAATCACTTGTAGAAGTCAAGTAGGTGATATATAATTTTGAGCAAACAATAAGTGATAGTTACATCACATGGGGATTGGGATTCTAAGTACTCTTTACTTTTCTTTTCCTTTTGTTTCAAACAATGATACAGTTTTCTCTTCTTTTCTTCCATTGTTTTTAAGAACAAGTTCCTTAGAATTTATATTTGAATAAAGGATTTGAGGTAGTTTTTTACTTTTGTTTATATTCATACTCTTTGAATTCCTTTCTATACTCAAGAGCTACCTATTCTTTCTTTAAGAAGATATCAACATTTTTAGTTTTATGTAGTCTAGTTGCATAAGCTGAAGTTTGTGCACATTTCTTGAACTGAATGACTTGGAATTAGCTCTGGCCAGATGCCTAAAATTGGAGGTCTCTGAGTCTTGTTTCCAGAGAATCAAACGGTTTCTGAATCCGATTTGAAATGAACCAGATACACCCTATTCATTAAACTATTGTAAATTAGTCTTCAAAACTCTTTGAGCCTTTATTTTTTTTTTCAAATGTGTATTTGCACACTTGAAACTCCATGCTTCCTAAACACTTCTAAACTGATTTGCTTATCTTTTGGATCTAAAGAGATTGTTTTCGTTTCCGCACCTATTCACCTCAGTAACACTATGGGGCCTGGGTCTTGGATTCAACTCAAAAATGGGTCGGACCATTAGTATCCAGGGTCCGGGTGTTATAGAATGGTATCAGAGCTCAAGTTCCAGATTTACTGGGCCTGTGTGTCCTTATGTTTTCAAATTCTATCGAGTCTAGTTAGTTAGTTTAGTATTAGGGTGGGTTAAACAACTAAAAGATTTAGAAATAAAATCGAATTGTTTCATGCTAGACAACAATAGGAATTGTTTGTGCTTAGATACAATAGGGCTAATTATTAGAAAACCCTAGTTGTTTGTTTTCTTATTGTGTTGACGTTTGGAGCGGCTTGGACTATTCAATCGACATGATGGTGGACACGTATGACGTGAAATGAATTAAAGGAACAACTAAGGAGCCTCACTGGTGGAAGATGATGTGATGTACGCGTGGTGCGACTACAATGACTCGAGGTTGGCGTTAGAATAATTAGGTACTATATGCATTTGTGTGGAACCCTATGGGTTCATGTTTGTGTTTCGACTTCTTAAGGGAAGTCAGTTAGCCAATTAAAAATAGTAAGTTAGTACTGAGTAAGTTATTCTCCTTAGTGAGAATCAAAGTTGTTTTCGCTTGAGGAGATAAACGTGAAGTTTATATGCCTCACTTATCTTACTACGGAGGAGTCGCAACAACAAAGATGAAGATAGTCAAATTTTGCTCGGAGGATACGTGGTGTTAAGCTAAGAATGGGGATGGCGACGAAGGTGTGATGAAAAGCAGTAAGCTCTTCATTCGGGTGGCACCTACTACATAGGATAGCATCATTTGGTTGACCACCCAAGATGAGGCAACCATATAGGCAGGTGAACAAGATGAAGGTGGTCAGCTACTGGGTGATTATTCACACTAAGTCATGTATACTACATCACAGCACAACATGGACTTTCGAACGAAAGAGAAGTATAAGAGTGAAGTATTTCTCAAAGATCGATTTGCGTTTAGGATATCATCAACTGCGTATTCGAGAGAAGTACATCAAGAAAACCGCATTTAGTACTTGTTACAAACACTTCGAATTTCTAGTGATGCCGTTCGGACTAACCGATGCACTAGCAGTGTTCATGAACCTAATAAATAGAGTATTTAGGACATACTTAGATAAGTTCGTAGTCGTATTTGTGGACGACATTCTGATCTACTCAAAGACACAAGAGGAGCACGAGGAGCACCTCAAGATAGCATTGTAGACACTTCATGAGCATCAACTATACGTTAAGAAGAGCAAATGCAACTTCTGGATGATGGTAATTCTATTATTAGGACACGTTATATTAGAACATGGGATAGCGGTGGACCTAAAGAAGATCGCAGCAGTAGTTGGATTAGAGCGACTGAAGAACGTATTCGAGATTTGTAGTTTTTTAGGATTAGCAGGCTACTATCGACGATTTGTAGAAATTTTTTCTAGGATCACAACACCAATTACGAGGCTAACGAGGAAAGGAGTCAAATTCGAATGGAGCCAATAATGCAAGAAGTCTTTTGAAGAGCTGAAGGAACGACTTACGACTGCACCAATACTTATAACGCCAGAACCAGGAGTGGGATATACCATCTACTGTGATGCATCACGTAACGGACTAGGAGGCGTGCTAATGCAAGGAGGAAAGGTGGTAGCATACGCGTCACGACAACTGAAAACTCACAATGTGACTCATGACTTAGAGTTAGCAGCAGTTGTCTTTGCACTAAAACTGTGGAGACACTACCCTTATGGAGAAAAGTTTGAGGTCTTCACTAACCATAAGAGCCTGAAGTATATATTCACGCAGAAGGACCTGAACTTACGGCAAAGGAGGTACTTGGAGTTCCTGAAGGACTACGACTTCCCAAGGAGTTACCACCTGGGAAGGGCGAACGTTGTAGTGGATGTGCTTAGTAGGAAGAATCACGGGGCACTAGTATTCGTTAAGATGCTAAAAACGGCAGTGAAATACGACATTCAAGTTAGGAAAGGAGCGGAGAACGCATACCTAGCGCACGTTGTAGCAGAACCTACCATCCTCAAGAACGTGGTGGAAGCTCAATTATAAGACAACACGCTTCAAACAATGCGAGAGCAATTCCAAGTGAAGGAGGCACCTCCGGAGTGGACTCTAGAAGCGGATGATAGAATCTTATTTCAGTGTGCTAGAGAAGGAGGACCGGAAGAAGGAGATCTTAGCGATAGCGCACGAGTCTACGTTCTTGATACATCCAGACGAGTATTGGAATGGCACCTTACGAAACGTTATATGGTAGGCCTTGTCGAATACCCTTGTGTTGGACAGAGGTGAGCAAGAAGAGCATCTTAGGACCTGACATTATTCAGGAAACCACAGAAAATGTACAACTCATCAAGGAGCGAATTCGGACAGTGCAAAGTAGACAGAAGAACTACGCAGATAATATGAGGAGACCACTTGAGTTTAACATGGGAGACCATGTATTCTTGAAAGTGAGTCCTAGGCCCGAAATCAAACGATTCGGGAAGAGAGGGAAGTTATCACCTCGATATATCGAACCGTTCGAGATCTTCGAACGAATTGGGGAGTTGGCGTATAGGTTGGCTTTACCGTCATAACTCGGGCGGGTACATAACATTTTTCATGTGTCTATGCTCAGACAGTATCAAGCCGACCCATCACATATCATAGACTGGTAGGATGTGGAACTTAGTGAGGATACTACGTATGAGGTTAAACCACTTTGTTTCTTAGATACAAAAGTGCAGGAACTTCGTAACAAGTCAATTCGGGATGTGAAGGTGCAATAGCAGCATCATAGCCCAGTGGAAGCAACCTGGGAGTTAGAATAAGCTATTCTGGAGAAGAATCCAGAATCATTTTCAGCTATGTAGTCTAACCCGTTACGTGTTTTTGAATTTCGGGACGAAGCGCTTTTGCAGGGGGTGATAGTGTAACATCCTAGAATTTTCTTAGTTGGGTTGGACCCGGAAGTGGGCTTAAAGCCCATGGCCCAAATCAGACCATAAAATAGTTTAGACATAAGTCCAAAAGAGTTTAGTTAGTTAGTGGGGTGGAAACATAGAAACCTTGCCCTAGGATCCATGCATGCATAAAATGAAATGAAATGAGAAAATTTAGGAGTTTTGGTGGAAAAAAAAGAAACTAATATATATATAATAAATATATTAGGTGTGGGGCGTCCAAGTGGGCCCTACACAGTATTTAAGAAATGTGGGCAGCACATTAGGTGCGCCACTTAGTGGGTATTTGGGTTTTACAAAAGTCTTTTCAAAATAAAACTCTTTTAAAAATAAAACTCTTTTAAAAATAAAACTCTATCTTTAAAGTATTTCAAATAAATAATAAACTCCTATTTATTTTAGATAAATACTATATTATCCCCTCAAACTAGATAATTATCCTCAAACTTGGGTAACAAGCATTAGATTACAACCATTAGATCATGTTTATCTAGATTCTAGTCAATCCTAACCATCCAAAAATGTTTCCCAAGTCCTAAATATTCCTTATTTTAAATTATCTACTAAAACCTAAATTCTATTCCTATTTTATCTCTAATTCGTAGTAGATAATTATAGCCATTGGATTGACTTGATATTTAATCTCAACCATTCAAATTAGATAAATTTTAGAAGCTAGAAATCAGCCCCTTTTGTAGAAATCGTTTTTTTACATGAGCTAGTAAAACTATTTTATTTTTCTTTATTTTTGGAAAAATACTAAGGGAAAGTTTTTGATTTTTGAAAATGTGATAGGATAAAGAGAGGGGGGCCTGGTCGAACTCAATAAATACCCCTCTCCCTAGTTCAAAATCTCTATCACAACTCTCTCAATCTTTCTCTCTCTTTCAAGTTCAAAAAGAAGAAAAACCCATAATCCTTCAAATTTCTCTCTTCTCTTCTTCTTCTTCTTCTTCTTCTTCTCTTTCTTCTTCTTTCTTTCTACTCTTTTCTTCTAAAACATTTGTTGAAAAAGAAGATAATCTTGGAGCCCTAATAGAGCTTCGGAGAAGAGCCGTTCTTAAAGCCTCGAAAATTTAAGCGAAACAGGTAGGGGAAACCCCCATCCTAAAACTATTTTTTTTTCAAAATTCCCTTAAAATTGTTTATGAAATATGTTTTCAAAAAGTTATTTTCAAAATGATCATGTTTTCAAAATTGGTTTTCTACAAAAATATGCATGTTTTCAAAAAGATTTTCTGCATAAAAAATATTGTTTTGGGAGAGTGAAACATGAGTGATTTTCTTTCTTTAATAATAAGCTATCCAAGTTAAAGTGGTCAGATGAGAGTTATTAAAAGAAATACCCTGGGTTTTAGGGCTAGTTGCCTTAGTAATTATTAGTAGTGATGCTTACAAGTGGTATCAAAAAGTCTCCATAAGAGAGGTTAGATGTGTACTGCATAAGAGAGGTGACCCAGTTTAAAAATTAACTTCGTCAGTTGAGATATGTGATTGTGGTATTGTGAAAGTGATGTGTTGTTTGGCCTGAGAAGCACTGCTTCGAGAGGCATCTCCATAAGAGAGAAGTTTATATCCGGATCCGTCAAGAGAAGACGGTGGTTGATTTCCAAACTAACCTTGACGAAGGAAGAGAAACATTATTAGTAATAATAATGAAAAGGTATTGGTATACAGTTTTCTAAAACTTTGTTTGTTGTTTTGAAACATACTAATGTGTTCAAAAGTTGTTATGATCTGGAAAGTAAAGGTGGAATTGTTTTGAAAATGATTTTGGCCAAAAAGCTATGACTGGCACTAGTTTTCAAGGTAAGTTTTCTAAGAACTATGGATATCTTAGCATGCATTGAATAGATGGGTAAAAAGGTTTGTTGCATTACTTGTTTAAAATTAATAGTGTTAGTCTTTTTAACCTATATTTTGGTTGAACCTACTAAGCTTCGCTCACCCCCCACTTTCCCCCCACAGGTCTCGGAGAGAATCGGGAAGCTTAGGCGTCAAGGATCGAAGTAGAGAATCACTGGTAGAAGTCAAGTAGGTAATATATAATTTTTAGCAAACAATAAGTGATGATTACATCACATGGGGATTTGGATTCTAAGTACTCTTTACTTTTCTTTTCCTTTTGTTTCAAACAATGATACAGTTCTCTCTTCTTTTCTTCCATTATTTTTAAGAACAAGTTCCTTAGCATTTATATTTGAATAAAGGATTTGAGATAGTTTTTACTTTTGTTTATATTCATACAATTAAATTCCTTTCCATACTCAAGAGCTACCTATCCTTCTTAAAAAAGATATCAACATTTTTAGTTTTGAGCAGTCTAATTGCACAAACTGAAGTTTCTGCACATTTCTTGAACTGAATGACCTAGAATTAGGCTCTGGCCAACATATGAAAGTTGGAGGTCTCTGAGTGTAGTTTCCAGAAAATCAAACATTTCCGAATCCGATTTGAAATGAACCAGATACACCCTATTCATTGAACTATTGTAAATCAGTCTTCAAAACTCTTTGAGCCTTTGTTTTTTTAAATGTGTATTTGCACACTTGAAACTCCATGCTTCCTAAACACTTCTAAACTGATTTGCTTATCTTTTGGATCTAAAGTGATTGTTTTCGTTTCTGTAAAGACCCAAAATAAATTAGTCAACCGGTCAATGTCAAGTCGAGTCAAATTGAGTATAGTCCAATGCTTTGACCGTGAAACTAATTAATTATTAAAATAATTAAGCTTAGTGTTTAAATAATTAAACTTGGGATTAAATAATGAGATTTTTATCGGAGGGTTATTTGAAGAATCTAACCGTACGAATAGATAGATCGCTAAAAGTACTGAATTTTGACTACTCACGTGCGAAAATCGGATATCGAATGAGCCCGATACGAAGCACGAAACTCGATTTTGGCTGAGGTTAACACTTAGCTGCGATTTTGACCAGGTTTATGACTTTAAAGAAGCAATAACAGACCCGCGACCCGTTACTGCTGTCTGACCTACTAAAGTTTACCCCTAAACCCACCTTTGTATATGGTGTATACAAAATTTATGTACGTGAGCATACAATAAAGTGTCCCCTTATATCTATCCTTAACCAATTTGAATTTGTCTTTTAACTCCACCTCCTTCCATTCGGTTCTTAAAACCAAAACAGATCAGTAGAGAGAGAGAGAGAGCTAGTGAGAGACGGTGGAGAGAAAGAAAGAAAGAAGAAAGAAGAAAAGAAAGAAAGAGAAGAAAGGAAGGAAAAGAAGAGCAAGAGAGAGAGACGGCCATGAGAGAGACGACCATGAGAGAGATGTGGAGAGTCAGAGAAAAAAAAAGTAGCAGCAGCAGCAGAAAAAAAAATGGCAGCAGGATAGAAGAAGAAGAAGAATAACGAAGGAGAAGAAGAGGGAGATCGTGGGGAGAAAGTGAGGTGAGGAAATCGGCCCCTCCCTTATTTTCATTTTGTTTTTGAAGAAAAGGGATGAAGAAGAGAAGATGTAGAAAACTTAGGGTTCTTACTTAATGTTGCTGATTTTGGATTGAAACCCTTAATTGATGGTGTAAATCAAGGTGAAAGAAGAGGGCTTTGGTTTGTTATTGATGGTGGAGGTAAGATCTAACTATAAAATCAGTTTTTGGGTTGTTTTGATGAAGAAATTTTGAGGTTTTTGATGTAAAACAAAATGCATGTTGTAGGACAGATCTTGGGAGCTTTATCTATATTTTTAGAGGTGCTCTAGATGTTGTTTCAAGTTATTAATCATCTAAGGTGAGTTTCCTTTCAAAATTGAGTTGAAATCAAGTTATTTAAGGTTGCATGTTTGGTGGTTTTAAAGGAAAATGAAATCTGGTGTAAGGAAGATGTTTGGATGTTGCTACTGAAGTTTGGGAGTAGCTTTTGGAGGTGAATCCATCTACTTTCAGGTAATAGGTATAACCCTAACTTCTATTTTGATTTTGGTGCAGTAAATGCTTGAAAAAAATGAAGTTTAGTGATCTAACCTTGTAAATTTTGGCTATAGGAAATGTATCTAGTGTTGTAAATTCTATTATGGTTGGAACTTTCCTTTTGAAATCAGTTGTGGATGCTTTTGGTTGGTGTATTTAGTATGTCATGTTGATTTTCAGAAGTTTTAATCGAAGTTGAGTTGTCTTCTCGAATTTAAATTCTCGGATTTAACTGCGCAGCATGTACTAAAATTTACATAACTTTCTCGTTTTAACTCCAAATAGTGTGCTGCCGAATTCCACAGATTCATAACATCTTAAGTATCTTCAGTAACAATTTCACAAATTTTGGACAAGTAGACAGCTTATTGTAGATTTTGAAAGTTTGCCTATTGTTTTATGAAAACTAGTTGTTTCTGCAAAATGTATCATTAATTGGTACTTTTCTCATTTCTCGATTTGTTTTCTGATTTTAATTTCTTCATGAAAATGGTAGATCTCCATGTTATCTTTCTAATGCTTTTAGTTTGAATATTTTTTGAGCTTTCTACGATCTTTGGCGTTTATTTTCCTAAACTGTTACATTTTTCTTGATATTTAACAGGGGACTACTTTAGGCATTTCAAGCCTATTAAATGTTTTTAATATTTTCTAAACCAAGGTTTTAGGTTGTGAAGATGAACTACTAGTGTCAGTTGATTTTCTTATAATTAGGAGTGTAATTTTGGGTTTTCAACCTTCTTAGTTGCCTTGGTTCTGTAACTTAATTAGAACCTTATGTTACTTGTTCTTCCTTCTTCAGTTTAGGGATTGAGTTGTACCTTCCATTGAGAGCCTCTTGAATGAGAATTGATAGTGGGTAGGACCTTTCATTGAGCAGCTTGGTAGCATTGAGGTAGGTGGTCAATTCATCTCAATAACACCCAACCATTTTAATGCATGTTTCAAACTAATATGTATGTATTTTTTTTGTATACACGGCATGGCATGTGATTTATGAATAACAATGAACTTATGATATAAAGAAAGCATTGAGAAACTGATTTTAATATTGAAAAATGCATGCTCAATTATATATCATGTTTATGAAATATTTCTCATTGATTGTGAACTGTTGTGACTTCAAATCTTCATATCATGACTTATGTGGATGAAATGATGGTTATGTTTGGAAAACCATATTTTACATGTGTAGATNGACTTATGTGGATGAAATGATGGTTATGTTTGGAAAACCATATTTTACATGTGTAGATGAAACCGTGTTTGATATATTGAAAACCTTTGGAAGAGACGAAAATCTATTTTATCGAGTGTTTTCTTGATGTGAAACCCAACTTTAAAAATGTGACAAAAAGGAATTTCTTTTGTGACCGCATAAAGACGGTAGTGGCATCTCACTACCGGGCTTGATAGGGTTCACGACGACACGGAGAATCGTGTATGCCTTAGGTGGACTAGTGCCTATGTTACTTCCACTCGGATTCCCGCCTGAGCGATCTGTGTGTGTTGGCCGCCAGGGTTCCTCACCCTTACGGGGGTGGGTGAGTTGGTTTGCCAGGTCCCACAGACTTGAGTGCGTGGGTTGGCCTACCAGGGATCCTCACCCTTACGGGGGTGGGTGAGTTGGCCTTCCATGGTCCCGCACCCTATGGGTGAGCGAGTTGGCTTGCCAGGGATCCTCACCCTTACGAGGGTGGGTGAGTTGGCTTGCCATAGTTCCTCATCCTTTGGACCAGTTACACTTGTTGTATGTAGATTTCAAAAGAGAAGAAATTTCAAAAGGGGATTTCTACAAAAAGGACTTTGGTTTTCAAAAAGGGTTCTTCCAAAATAGTTTTCGAACTTTAACTTAAAAGACACACAACCTATATATATATACTACTATATGTTATCACTAAGGTAAGCTTGTGAAAGGTTGGAGACTCTCTACAAGGATGGTAGATCATGGTTATCCGGATGTGGTACACCATCTGAGACTTTGATAGGTGTTTTTGTCTTCAGGGCGGTATGGGACGTCAGGGAGACAGGTAGATCTAGGGAAGTCTGGGAAGTTACGATTATTTCCTGGTAAACTATATTTGTTGGTGGTGTTGAGTAACTAGTTTAGCTGAGGTTCGCATGCCTGCCCGATGTGTGTTAGACGCGAGGGAAGGTTGTCAGGGAACCTTCTCTGGATTAGTTGGGGGCCCTTGTCTAGTCTGCAGTCATCAAATTGTGCGCACTTGGTGTCTGATCTTGAAGTAACTCTGACTGGGGTAACCCGGCCGTGTTCTTTGGCTATGCTAGCAGAAGTACACAACTATTGTTTGTATATATGATACGCTAAAAAGTGTATCACTTAAATCCTTGCACTAAGTAAGATCATTATTGAGTATAGTAGTAAGCAAGGGTCATTCCCGCAGAAGATTGTTCCTGATTTATAAGTTATTGACACAAAACCAACTAAAACTAACAAGAGATTAAAATTAAAATTCGAAAACCTACTTAAACTAAATAGAAATAACTAAGACTATGTAAACACTCTAAAGACACACTAAACACATTGAACGTAAAATTGGGGGGGGGATTGACTTCGAATTGATATGTAAACAAATTAAAAGAAACAACTAGCTAAATTAGAATCTAAGAAAAGCAGAACTTAAAAGGTTAAGAAAATATGATGAGAAATATGGTTAAGAGATCATTCGCCACCACTAAACATGATTAATAGTTAATGATTAGAATTATCTTTCACTCTCTTTCGAAATTAATAACCCTAAGACAATCACAAGCTCGATTATCTCGATTCGTCTCCACTTTGTCGTTGAGCAAAACAAGCTCTTCACTCAATCTCTTTCCAT
>MVGT01001826.1:59151-69418 GCA_002174775.1 Macleaya cordata | reverse complement strand
ATTTTTCTTTTAACATGCAGGTGCCCTTATCAATTATGCTGGTGCCTTTATCCATTTCGGTGATTTCAATTTGTTTTGCTCTTTCAACCTCTTCTTCAATATACCACGAACTTCGGTAAATTGCAACGATTTTACCACGTTTTGACAGCTCCACTCATGTTCCCTGCACACTACCAAAATTACACTTAATTAATTCAAATAGACTAAAATAATTAACTAACTAATATAAATATGGGGGTAGTAAATATAATATATTTGTGCTTATCAAATACCCCCAAACTTACACTTTGCTAGTCCTCGAGCAAATCTAAAACTAAACTAATCCTAATGAAAACAATAAAATCCTAACTCACTTTCGCAGGAATCGCGATTGCACTTAGCATGTGCAACAAGCCGTTAAACCCTTAGGTTACCCCTAGTGGACGAGTGTTGTCTCGTGAGGGTTTGCAGTTAATCTACCCACATGCAAGAGGTAATCTTGAATCTGTCTCATCAAACACCTGATCCTCACATTTGAAATCCTGTTGCAAATTCTTCGTTACCCAAGAAGAAGCTTGATTTTTTTTCTTGGGTGTAAAGAACGCATGTAAAACGACTAGCACCCTTCTTGTTAAATCATTGATACGTATCTCGCCATCTCTTTCGCTTGTTCAACCCTCATTCTTAATTGCTCAACTCCTTGTAATAGTTGATATGCTTCCAAGTATGCTTTCTCATTCGCCTTGAGGTATCCTTTCACCAAGTTGGTGGATTGATCATAGCCCATACTTCTTCTCGAGACAACCCAATGTCGATTCTGATTATTCGGAGTCAGTTCTCAATATTCAGGCTCACTGTCCTTATTTCCTCTACTGGTTTTGGCCCTTTTACCTGTGGTGCCCCAAAGACTCTAAAGCTCATATTCATCCTTATTTTCATCACCCAAGCAGAGTACTTCTTACAGTGTTTTCCCCTTATAAAAGGAAAGTTGCAAACCTTTATGAAAGAAACAAAGGTAAAAACTTTTTTGGATTTTTTTATTAGAAAAACAAAGGTAAAATCATTTTGATTTTTTTTTATTTTAAAAAAAATGAAATATATTTTTTTTTTCTTTGAGAAAAAGGGAAAATCTCTTCTCCCTTTTTTAAGATCGCGAGCGCTTCTTCTCCTGTGAAAATGGTTAGCTGCCATATAACAATATTGCAAGATTGAACTAAATGAAGAAGGTTTAGTATATGCGCACCTTTGCGATTTATTTTCTGACTCGGGGAGATTTTGCCCCTTCAGTGAATTTTCACTTGAAACAGGGAACAAAAAGTAATGTGCGAACTTTGACTAGGAACACACGACAAAAGAGTTGTGACATGTGTAAGCACAACACACACACACGGGGAAGATGGTACACGAACCCTGACTCAGAATGTGTGACAAAAGGTTGTGATATGTGAACTCTAACAAAGAACTCATATCGAAATAGGGATGTGACATGTGATACATACAAAACAGGCATGCTAACAACGAGATATAATGGGCGAGTGCAGGACATGCACGTGCCTACTAGAGGTGACACTTGTAAAATAGGCATGTGTACTAGGATAACCACAGAAGGAACACGTGCAAAATAGGCACATGAACCAAAGAAGATCGCAAATGCGACGTGCAAAACAGGCACACATGTTGAAATAGTTGAATAGGCGTATTGCAACACACAGGCACAAGTGCCAAGGAATATCATAGGGGTGGCACATGCAAAACAGGCACGATACCAAGATGACCACAAAGGTAACACGTGCAAATTAGGCACGTGAACTAGAGAAGATCGAGAACGTGACGTGAAAAATAGGCACACATACTAAAGTGTTTGAATAGCCGTCATGCAACACAAGCACGAGCGCCAAGGAGTATCACAGGGGTAGCGCGTGCAAAACAGGCACATGCACCAAGATGACATTCAAAAAGTCAAACCTTGCTTTAACCACATTGTTTTCGACTCAAACGATCTAGAAACACCCGTACGTTAGTAATGGGATTTATTTGGACTTAGTACATTGTTGCGGTCCAATTTGATCAAAAGTTAAATTTAACTTTGACCACATTTTAAAAGTCAAACCTCGCTTTAACCACATTTTTTTAGACTCAAATGATCTATAAACACCCGCACGTTCGTAATGAGATTTATTTGGACTTAGTACATTGTTGCGGTCCAATTTGACCAAAAGTAAAATTTAACTTTGGCCTCATTCAAAATGTTAAACCTTGTTTTAACCACATTTTCTAAGACTCAAACGATCTAGAAACACCCGTATACTAGTAATGGGATTTATTTAACGTAGTGCATTGCAATCAAATATGACCATAAGTAACATTTAACTTTGACAACATTCAAAAAGTCAAACCTTACTTTAACTACATTTTTTGAGACTCAAATGATCTAGAAACACCCGTACGTGGGTAATGGAATTTATTTGGACTTAGTACATTGTTGCGGTCCAATTTGATCAAAAGTTAAATTTAACTTTGACCACATTTTAAAAGTCAAACCTTACTTTAACCACATTTTTTGAGACTCAAACGATTTGAAAACACACCCGTATGTTATTAATGGGCTTTATTTTGATTTAATACATTGTTGCGGTCTAATTTGATCAAAAGTTAAATTTAACTTTGACCACATTCAAAATATCAAACCTTAGTTTTTACCATATTTTTTGAAACTCAATCGATCTAGAAACACACTTATAGGTTAGTTATAGGCTTTATTTGGACTTAGTACCTTGTTCCGGTCGAATTTGACCAAAAGTAAAATTTAACTTTGACCACATTCAAAAAGTCAAACCTTAGTTTAACTACATTTACTAAGACTCAAACGATTTAGAAACACCCGTATGTTAGTAATGAGATTTATTTGGACTTAGTATATTCTTGCAGTCCAATATTGTAACGCCCCATACCCCAAAACAAGGGACATTACCATCAGTCTACAATGAGACTCAAATCCGGCAGAGTCTCCCCTGTAAACTGGACCTTTTGCCACCTGATAAACACAGTGCATACAATAATATACACAACGGATGCAAAGGAAGCTAAAGGTATACACAAAATTTGCCACCCATTTTTTTCTCAACTGAAATCCCAACAATGTGGAACCAGGAGGGACCTGTCAAGAGAACATTGTCTAAAATTAGCCCATCCTCTAAGTCACGTGCAAATAACTATGACATTCATTCTTTCACTTAACATAGATATATTTGTGATATAATATATAGTTATGTTTGTTTTTTCCTGTCAAAATATATATAGCGAGAAAAAGATAAAGTAAAAGGTCGCATTCATATAAAAACAAAAGTAACGTAACGCTCACAACTGAGCCATAAAACATAAGTCTCAAAGTAAAAGAAATATAGGTAGAAAATCATCCACTGTGACTGAAGAGAGGGAGACCTACATCCACCACAAAATAAGGAATCCCTCGCTCAGTAAACCACGTCACAACGCCACTAAGGATCCTAACTCGATCCTCAAACGTCAACTAAAAAACCACGAGAATAATTAGGTTAGAAACTCAGTAGGTAGATCAACCATCCTAATACCATCACATGCAGTGATTAATCCGATAACAGCTCAAAAGCATTTATAAAAGCATTGCATATTATATAGTTGATTGAAACATCAAAGAAAATCCTGCATATACATATAAAAACAATAGTAGTGTACTTCTGCTAGCATAGCCAAAGAACACGACCGGGTTACCCCAGTCAGAATTACCTCAAGATCAAATACCAAGTGCGCACAATTTGACGACTGTAGACTAGACAAGGGCCCCCAACTAATCCAGAGAAGGTTCCTTGACAACCTTCCCTCGCGACTAACACCCATCGGGCTGGCATGCGAACCTCAGCTAAACTAGTTACTCAACACCACTAACAAACATGGTTTATCAGGAAATAATCATGATTTCCCAGACTTCCCTAGATGCACATGTGTCCCTAACATCCCATACCACCCGCAAGACAAGAACTCCTAAAAAGGTCTCAGATGGTGTACCACATCCGGATAAGCATGATCTACCATCCTTGTAGAAAGTCCTCAACCTTTCACAAGTTTACCTTAGGGATAATATATAGTAGTATATATAAAGGTTGTGTGTCTTTTAAGTTAAAGTTCGAAAACTATTTTGGAAGAACCCTTTTTGAAAACCAAAGTCCTTTTTGTAGAAATCCCCTTTTTGAAATTCATTTCTATGAAATCTACATACAAGAAGTGTAACTCGTCCTAAGGATGAGGGACCATGGCAAGCCAACTCACCTACCCTCGTAAGGGTGAGGATCCCTGGCAAGCCAACCCACGCACCCAAGTCTGTGGGACCTGGCAAACCAACTCACCAACCCCCGTAAGGGTGAGGAACCCTGGCGGCCAACACATACAGGTCACTCGGGTGGGAATCTGAGTGGAAGTAACACAGACACCAGTCCACCTAAGGCATACACAGTTCTCCGTGTCGTCGTGAACCCTATCATGCCCGTCAGTGAGACGCCACTACTGACTTTAGGCGATCAAGGAAGAAATTCTTTTTTTTTTGTCACCTTTTTAAAGTTGGGTTTCACATCGAGAAAACACTCGATAAACACAGATTCTAGTACCTTCCAAAGGTTTTTAATATATCAAACACCATTTCCTCCACATATGTAAAACATGGTTTTCCAAACATGACCATCATTTCATCCACATAAATCATGATAGTAAGATTGAAGCCACATTTGTTCACAATCCATGAGAAATATTTCAAGCATGCATTTTTCCATATTAAAATCAGTTTCTCAATGCTTTCTTCATATCATAAGTTTGTTGTTATCCATAAATTTCATGCCATACCTTGCATACAAAAAGTACATACATATTACTTCGAAACATGCATTTAAAATGGTTGGGTGCTATCAAGATGAATTGACCACCTACCTCTAGCGGTACAGAAACTGATCCTCCTCACCCAGAGAGTCTGCAACACCCAACTCACTTGCTGGAGAAGAAAAACAAAGGAGACGAAAATAAGGTTCTAGTACTTAGAACCAACAAGTCGAATAAATAGAAGAGGAACAATAACATTGAAATTATAAAACACCAATGACTTGAATACATCTCTAACCCTCACAAGTTAGTAGAATTCGAACTAATCCTACTTCAAGAGTCTCCAATCATCCCTTTTCTATCAAAAGGCAAGTCAAGGCTATATGTCACTTAAAGCATCGATTAAGTTAACTTCACAATAATCCTCTAATATACTAGTAATCCTCAAACAATCCAAAAATAGGTAAACCAGACCATCTTAGACTTAGATTATCTTCAAGGTTTTCTAATACGATAGTTTCATCCACAATCACCTAGATTCATGGTCTAACATAGCCAAGTTGATTTACAATTGAATCTCTAACACTCCTACATCTATAACCTCAAATTTTTCTTATACAACTCGAGTCTAATCAATTCATTAACATCATACTAATAATTTTAAAAGCAAGAGCAACAGGCACCCATTGTAAGCATCTAATCTATCACCATTCTAATTCAGGCTCAACCAAGATACATATACCATTTAACTAATTCGTTACTTAAAATTAACAAGGTCAGTCCAAAATGAGCAAAATTAGTCTATAAAACCCTTCAGGAACTTCAGGTTCATCACTAACTAGTATATTTGAATTTCCTTGTGTTTCCCATCATCCATCAACTCCAAAAGAGATGAGATCCACCTTGTACAATCATTACTAGCCCAAATACTCAAAACAGTCCACAAAGCTCATCTAGGCCCTCGAATTCATCATCCAAAAATATCACACAAGATCTATTTTACATTTCCCATTATCAACTCTACCCTTTTCAAGTAAAGATATGAAAACAGAAACTAAAGCCATTTAGTCACCCTCCACCATTCCAATTTAACTCCAAACAAGGTACTTTTACATTTTAACTATAAGCACAAATCAATTCTAAAACATGAACAGTTCCAAACTCTTTACTCATTATAGCAACAAGTTCAAGGAACCATCATTAAAAACTAAAGATAGATAAAGTCATCTTTACCTCAAAATGCCTAAAACGGTTCATCGGGTCTCTTTTAAGTTCAAGAGTTTATCAAACCTCATTTTAATATGAAACTAGAGAAAAATCAGCTCATCAAGTTGTTAATGGCTTCTCATCAATTAAAATCATGATTTATCATAATCTTATGAATCCCCAATAATATAGATTTCACCATCTAATTTATTTACCTTGAACATCAAATTTTTCCTATCATCATCCACAACTTTACTAGGATTAATCACCATAACCTCATCATTTTCAAGTCTTCACTTGCTTGTATAAAAAATGGAGGAAGTAAGATCATAAAAACCATAAACTCATCAAATTTACAACCTACCCACCTAAAATTTCTAATTCATAATAAAATTTTGTTTTTCTCTAAAATACCCAATTTACATCATCACAAGAACAAAATCTAGGGTACATGAGGTCTGATTTCTCACCTTGACATGAAAAAATTAGCCCATCTCATCACCTCTTCCACCATTGAGCTCCAAACCACCAAGATCTACACTAACAAGCATGTGGAATAAAAACCCTAGGTTATTTACCCAGAAATCAGCTGAAATTGAAGGTTAAATGGGTTAGAAATCTTACCCAAAGAGTTTAGAGATTGAGGGAGAAGAATGGGGCTGATTTCCCCTTCTTTTCCTTCCTTCTTCTCCTTCTTTCTTCTCCTTCTTCCTCCTTCTTCCTCACGTTTTCCCTGTTACTATTTTTTTTCTTCTTCTTTCCCCTGCAGTGGCTGAAACAGCAGCTGCTGCTGCTCCTCTCTTCTTCTCTGGCAACAGTTGTTGCCCTCCTTCCCCTCTCTCTCTCTCTCCAATGATCTTTCTCTCTCTCTCACGCGCCTCTCTCCCTCACGCACCTCTCTCTATCATTCTCTCCTTCTCTCTGTCGAGTCTCCCTCTCTCTGTTGGGGTTATGCCCTAAAAACAATGTTTACGACATTTATGAGTTTAATAAATGGTTTATTAATTCTGTTTAACATGCACATATATAGTTAGTATAATATAACAAAATGAATTAATTGTATGAAGTGTGTTCATACAAGGAGAGGTTTAATTCATCAATGTTGGTTCGTAGTCTATTCAAAGACTATAACACAAAGGATGATTATGTTATATAATGTGATGTATCTCCATCACAGGAGTGTTGACTCCTAATCCTATGTGTTAATATAATTAAATTACATTGACCAGGTCAAAGGATGATTATCATTGTTTGTTGTCAGTTAACAATAATGATCATCAAAATTACTGTTATAGTAATTGGTCCTTAATTCTGAGAATTAACATATAACCTACATGAGAGTAGTGACCATTTTGTTTTGTTAATCAGTGAGGTCAGAAACGAAAACGTGATCCAATATTCTGAGTAAGATGGATGGTCATTTATTCCATAGTAGGAATAAGTTAGTTCAATATGGAGTCCACATAAAATGACGTTCACCTGGATCACCTTGTAGGTTCTGATGATCTAGACTGGCCAGTAGTCTCCTAAATTGTTTGGGAGATTTATTAGATCATTAGGAACTATTGCATGGATGATGGTCAGGGTCAGAATATGTAAATTCACCCTAGGCACTGACAAGTAAAGCCAGGGACGTTTACGAACGTCGAAAAATAGTGGAGGGACTTAATTGCGGTAATAACAGTGGAAGGGTTCCTTTCTAAATATCCACACTTTATGGAGGGTTCAGTTACAAATATTTGGCGGAGTTATTTGTATTTAAAATATTTAATTTCTATTTTGTGTGAGACACAAAGTTTAGAAGTTTAAATATTTAAAAGCCTAAAAGTGTGGGACCCACTTAGACCTAATTGGACTTAGCATAGGATAGGGATTAGGGACCTCTCTATATATATAGAGAGGGGCGTTTTTCTCATAGCCCATCCATATAAGAAAAACGCCACTTTTTCTCCCCACCCTATTTTGTGTGTGTTCCAGTTATTTCAAAGATGTGAGAAAAGAAACCCTAGTTCCTCGGTTAAACAGTGTGCAGATTTCTCATCAACTGGAGCAAAAAGACTGACGATCCGATTCGGTAGATCTGTTCGTGAGATCATAATTAGCTAACAGCGAAGTTTTGAGGCTACAGTTCACGCTTCAAAGGTATACTTTTTCATCCTTTTCTATTCAGATCCCATTAACAGTTGGACGTTCTATTAGGAATCGATTAAAGTTTTTTAAACCTTTAATTTTCCGCTGCGTTTTTAACTGGAATAATCGTTTCCCAACACTCTCTTCTTCTTTTCTTTCTTTTCTTTCCTTTTTCTTTTTTTTTCAGCAGGGCAGCTGATTAGCGGAGAGGGGTGGTGGTGGTTTTGATTTTGGGTCACGGGCTGGGCCACGGGTCAGGCCAGCCCGTGTCCCCCAAACCTAGCTAAAAATCCCTTTTTTTTTCTTCTGTGACAAGAGTATACCTTCAAGGTGTAGAGTTCAACTCCAAAATTTGTAAATCTTCAAAGTACATCTCATTAATTAATTTTGTGCACAAGTATATAACCCACAAAAATTACAATAATACTCGCTGACTCATTGGGCTGAGTCACGGGGTCGATTTACAGGGTCTCACAAATATGACTAAAAGTAATATTTAACTTTGACCACATTCAAAAAGTAATATTTAACTTTAACTTTGATTTTATGTGTGTTCATGGATTTCTAGTTTAATGTATAGGATATGGAGGCTTGTAAAGGGCAAGAAACGAAGTTCTTGGTTTCCCTGGCCTATTTATTTTATTCTTTTAAATTAGATTTGATGTACACCTTTGCACAAAAGGTATAGGATGGATGTAAATTAGTTCTTTTAGGTTTTCTTATTTTTGATGGAGATTAAGATGGAGAAAAAATTGAAGAACAAGAAGAGGAGGCTGGCGGCACAATGTTTGGGTGCTTTTGGGTTTTAGAAACCCTAGTTATTTTATTTAATGAGATTAAATAATTAAAACCCAAAAAGGCTTTAAATTAGTATGATCCCAATTGGTCTCAAACTGATTAGGAACATATTAATTCAAATTTATTTGATCCATGATTTTAATTGTTAGAATTGTGGTTGATTAATTGATATGTATAACTCAATTGGTTTTAGGATTTAATTGCATTGAATTTTTGGTTCTTGATGGGTACTAGTTTTGTCACAAAAAGGAAAGGGTTAGTTTCCAAAAACAAAAGGTTTAGTTTCCAAAAATAAAAAGAGTTTTTATTTTGGTATAAATTTTTTTTTCTAAAATTGGTTTTTAGAAACTTTTATTTCTAAAATATTTTATTTGGTTTAAAAAAAATCGGTTGAAAAGTTTTTTAAAAACCTACTGTTAAGGGTTTTTGGAAATTAGGGTTAGTATGGGTTAGGTACGGTTGGGCTTTAGGATAGGGTTAATGGGTTAGTTTATTTTTAGGATATATTTTAACTGATGGGCTTAGACTACTAAAGCCCGGTTCAGTTTAAATAGACCTAAAGATAACTAAGAAGAAGAGGAATGGGCTGGTTATGCCCTAGACCCGGTTCAGATTGATGGGCTTAAGGCATAACAAGCCCAAGCCTTAATGGCAGTAGGGTTGAGGGTGACGGGTTGGTCAGCCCGCCTGACCCAACCCGCAACCCTGGACCACCAACCCTAACCCGTTGACCCGCGACCCGACCCATGACCCGACCAGGTCTGACTCGGTCTGACTCAGCCGAGTCAGACGAGCTGGATGGGTCTGACTCGGGTCAGACCAAGTCAGCTGGTCTGACTGGTTGGTTTAGACCTGATTCGGTCTGAACCGGACCGAACCAGGTGCTGAACCGGACCGGTTCAGGCCCTTTTCTTGGGTTTTTGAGCCGGTTCTCTTCCGTTTAGCTTGGTTCAGTGCATGTGGGTCCCACCAGGACCTAGATACATTTTTTGGGAGATACTGAAAATATAAAAATGTTATTTGAGGTATTTTTCAGTGATTTGTGACATAGTACTCAATGCAATGTGATCCTAAAGTACCTACTTACTCTTGGAAACCTTTGAGAAAGTGTTTCTGGAAATTGTAAGTTCATTATATATTAATTAATTAATTATTTATATGTATTATTAACTAAATGCATGTGATGTAAGTTTAGTGAGATACATTGTTTCAAAAATATCCCTCACTCTAACTAATTAAGTGGGAGAGGGACTATGTTCATGGAAACACAGTCCCGCGACCCTCCACCATCGGTCCAAGAATAAGGCTA
>MVGT01001826.1:43859-57877 GCA_002174775.1 Macleaya cordata | reverse complement strand
CATCATAAGTCTGAATCTTTTGAAAAGTTCAAAGAATTCAAGACTGAGGTCGAAAACCAAACGAGTAAGAGATTGAAAGCTATTCGATCTGATCGAAGAGGCGAGTATCTCTCAAACCTGTTTGGCGAATACTTGGGTGAGCATGGAATCGTTTCTCAACTTACACCACTAGGCACACCACAACAAAATGGTGTTGCAGAAAGAAGAAATAGGACTTTGCTAGAAATGGTAAGGTCCATGATGAGTTATACCTCCTTGCCCATTTCATTTTGGGGTTATGCCTTGGAAACGACTGCATATTTACTGAATTTAGTACCTAGCAAGGCAGTTCCTACGACACCCAAAGAGTTGTGGACAGGTCACAAACCTAGTTTGCAACATATCCACATTTGGGGTTGTCCAGCACACGTGCTTAAAGGAAAGTTGAGCAAGATGGAACCGAAATCGGAAGTATGCGTATTTATAGGCTACCCAAAAGGAACGAGAGCGTATCTGTTCTATAATCCCAGGGAACAGAAGGTGTTCATAAGCGCGAATGCAATCTTCTTAGAAGATGATCACATTTCCAATCATAAGCCTCAAAGTAAGGTCATGCTTGAAGAGATGGAAGATACAACGACAGTGGGAGTTAGACATACCCCTGAGTCACTTCCTGTGAGTATGGGTACGTATAGTCTGCCCGTGTTTATGGATCAAACCATATCTCTTCCCGTGACTCAACAATCTCATAGAGGCACAGTGGAAGCATCTAGGTTATCCAGGAATACAGATTCCGAAATACAAGGTGCACCTAATCAGGCACAAGTTCAGGTAGAGCAAGAACCTCCAGTTCAACCTGATCCATAGGTTTAACCTGAACCGATGGACTAGGAACTTACTAATCAGCAAGAACCAGCGGTTGATCCAGAACCGCTAATTCAAGCAGATGAGCCAGCTCAACCCGGACAACCAGTTCAACCGTACCCTCCGGTTGAACCAGTTCCTGCACCAGAGCCTCGTCGTAGTGGGAGGATTAGAAGATTTCCTAACAAATACAAAAAGTTTGTAATGTTATGAGAAGCTTTTCAAGTTGTTCCTGAGGAATAAGACACGGATCCTTCAAACTATGAAGAGGCCATTAGTAACACAAATTCGAGACTTTGGCAAGAAGCTATGAAAGATGAAATAGAATCCATGTATTCCAATCAAGTCTAGGAACTTGTAAATCCACCACTCAATATTAAACCCATTGGTTGTAAGTAGATTTTCAAGAAAAAGAGAGGACCAGATGGAAAGGTGGCAACCTTTAAAGCAAGACTGGTAGTGAAAGGGTATACTCAGAAGGAGGGTATAGACTACGAGGAAACCTTTTCACTAGTAGCCATGCTTAAGTCCATCAGGGTACTCTTATCTATTGCTGCTCATTATGACTATGAGATTTGGCAAATGGATGTCAAGACTGCCTTCTTGAATGGCAATCTTGAGGAGGACATTTATATGGTCCAGCCAGATGGCTTTGTAGCGGAAGGTCAAGAGCATATGGTATGCAAGTTGCAAAAATCCATATATGGACTTAAGCAAGCATCTCGAAGCTGGAACATCAGATTTGATTAGGCAATCAAGTCCCTTGGTGTTGATCAACATCCAGATGAAGCTTGTGTTTACAAAAGGATAAGACAGGAACAAGTGATATTTTTGGTACTGTATGTTGATGACATCCTAATCATTGGGAATGATGTAGGAGCATTATCCTCCGTCAAAATTTGGTTATCTAATCATTTTAGCATGAAGGACTTGGGAGAAGCCAACTACATCCTAGGCATCAAACTTCTGAGAAATCGGAAGTTAAGGTTGATAGGGTTATCCCAAGAAACCTACATAGACAAAATACTGGAAAGGTTTTACATGCAGAATTCCAAGAAAGGTCTCTTACCTTTCAGACATGGAATTCGGCTTTCAAAAGATCAGTGTCCCAAGACACATGATGAGGTGAAAGCCATGGAGAAGGTACCTTATGCCTCGGCAGTGGGTAGTCTCATGTACGCCATGTTATGTACCAGACCAGATATTTGTTATGCAGTAGGAATGGTTAGCAGATATCAGTCCAACCCAGGCAATCCACATTGGATAGCAGTAAAGCACATTTTGAAGTATCTACGGAGAACCAAAGGATATGTGCTTGTATACGGTGGAGATGATCTAGTACCAATTGGTTATACCGATTCAGACTTTCAGGCAGATGCTGATGAGAGTAAATCTACATCAGGGTATGTGTTCACTCTAGGAGGTGGTGCTGTAGTATGGAGGAGCATCAAGCAGAAGTGCGTTGCTGACTCCACCACAGAAGCTGAATACGTAGCAGCTAGTGAAGCAGCAAAGGAGGCAGTATGGCTGAAGAAATTCCTGGTTGAGCTTACAGTTGTACCCAAGGCTATGCTACCTATTGTTCTCTATTGTGACAATAGTGGTGCTGTAGCAAACTGTAAAGAACCAAGGAACCACAAGACCAACAAGCATATCAAGAGGAAATACAATGTCGTCAGGCATTATGCTAGTGAGGGTGACATCAGCGTCACCAAGATAGCATCTGCAGAAAACATAGCAGATCCCTTTACCAAAGCACTTCCACAGAAGGCTTTTGATTCACATATCCATGGAATGGGGTTAAGGGAAAGTTTCCTTTGTTTGTAGTGCAAGTGGGAGATTGTTGGGGTTATGCCCTAAAAACAATGTTTACGACATTTATGAGTTTAATAAATGGTTTATTATTTCTGTTTAACATGCATATATATATATAGTGAGTATGATATAACAAGATGAATTAATTGTATGAAGTGTGTTCATACAAGGAGAGGTTTAATTCATCAATGTTGGTTCGTAGTCTAATCAAAGACTATAACACAAAGGATGATTATGTTATATAATGTGATGTATCTCCATCACAGGAGTGTTGACTCCTAATCCTATGTGTTAATGTAATTGAATTACATTGAACAGGTCAAAGGATGATTATCATTGTTTGTTGTCAGTTAACAATAATGATCATCAAAATTACTGTTATAGTAATTGGTCCTTAATTCTGAGAATTAACATATAACCTACATGAGAGTAGTGACCGTTTTGTTTTGCTAATCAGTGAGGTCAGAAACGAAAACGTGATCCAATATTCTGAGCAAGATGGATGGTCATTTATTCCATAGTAGGAATAAGTTAGTTCAATATGGAGTCCACATAAAATGACGTTCACCTGGATCACCTTGTAGGTTCTGATGATCTAAACTGGCCAGTAGTCTCCTAAATTGTTTGGGAGATTTATTAGATCATTAGGAACTATTGCATGGATGATGGTCAGGGTCAGAATATGTAAATTCATCCTAGGCACTGACAAGTAAAGCCAGAGACGTTTATGAACGTCGGAAAATAGTGGAGGGACTTAATTGCGGTAATAACAGTGGAAGGGCTCCTTTCTAAATATCCACACTTTATGGAGGGTTTAGTTACAAATATTTGGCGGAGTTATTTGTAATTAAAATATTTAATTTCTATTTTGTGTGAGACACAAAGTTTAGAAGTTTAAATATTTAAAAGCCTAAAAGTGTGGGACCCACTTAGACCTAATTGGACTTAGCATAGGATAGGGATTAGGGACCTCTCTATATATATATAGAGAGGGGCGTTTTTCTCATAGCCCATCCATATGAGAAAAACGCCACTTTTTCTCCCCTCCCTATTTTGTGTGTGTTCCAGATATTTCAAAGTTGTGAGAAAAGAAACCCTAGTTCCTCGGTTAAAGAATGTGCAGATTTCTCATCAACTAAAGTAAAAGACTGACGATCCGATCCGGTAGATCTGTTCGTGAGATCATCATTAGCTAACAGCGAAGTTTTGAGGCTACAGTTCACGCTTCAAAGGTATACTTTTTCATCCTTTTCTATTCAGATCCCATTAACAGTTGGACGTTCTATTAGGAATCGATTAAAGTTTTCTAAACCTTTAATTTTTCGCTGTGTTTTTAACTGGAATAATCGATTCCCAACACTCTCTTCTTCTTTTCTTTCTTTTCTTTCCTTTTTCTTTTTTTTTCAGCAGGGCAACTGATTGGCGGAGAGGGGTGGTGGTGGTTTTGATTTTGGGTCACGGGCTGGGCCACGGGTCAGGCCAGCCCGTGTCCCCCAAACCTAGCTAAAAATCCCTTTCTTTTTTTTTCTTCTGTGACAAGAGTATACCTTCAAGGTGTAGAGTTCAACTCCAAAATTTGTAAATCTTCAAAGTACATCTCATTAATTAATTTTGTGCAGAAGTATATAACCCACAAAAATTACAATAATACTCGCTGACTCATTGGGCTGAGTCACGGGGACGATTTACGGGGTCTCCCAAATATGACTAAAAGTAATATTTAACTTTGACCACATTCAAAAAGTCAAACCTTGCTTTAACCACATTTTTTGAGACTCAAATGATCTAGAAACACCCGTACGTTGGTAATGGGATTTATTTGGACTTAGTACATTATTGCGGTCCAATTTGATCCAAAGTTAAATTTAAGGGTTAATTTAGTTTACCCCCTCCGAATAATTGGCCAATCGGACTTACCCCCCTCAAAGATCAGGTATTGAACTTACCCCCTCAAACTCACAGTTTCCGTGATGCTGCCATTAGAAGGCACACGTGCGTCTCGCAAGCTCCATTTTTTGAGGGGGTAAGTCCGATTAGCCAATTATTCTGGGGGGGGTAAACTAAATTATCCCAAAAAAAATGGTGCAGAGTAGAAATTAACCCTGAGAGAGAAACCAAAATGGAGAGATGGGTGAATATTAGCTTTAAAATTTTGACTCGACAATTAACCGATGTAAAAGTATTCAAATTAGTCAAATTCAATCTAGATCTGTCAAATTCAACCAAGAAATAATAATATTCAAATAAGTCAGTTAGTTTCAAATGCCTAGAGAAAACAAACATCACATAATACTAGTTAGCTAGCAGAGTTCGTTTTGCTATTTAGTGGTGGATTTCTCTGGGGCGAAATGAGATTATTTTCAATTCTAATAAACTTTGTATTGAGGAGGAGGATGAGGTCATAGGTAAAATACCAAAAGCTTCGATCATTTACCTTTGGTGTTTGAAAGGGGATATTTTACTGTTTCTGAGATGTGTTGTATAACTGGCCTCTGATGCTTGCATAGTTATATATATGCCTCCCCTAGCTTGTTCTATTCTTTGTAATTTTTTCTTCTTCAATGCAATAAGATTTTACCATTTTCCCTCTAAAAAAAAAATACTAGAGTTCCCAAGTACTAGGGAAAGGTCAGCCGGGGACAGACAGAAAATAGGAATCTCCTTCTTTTTCTGAGTATGAGCCTTATTAATTTTATTGATTGTGTACACCTGCATGCATATATATATATAGCTAATAATTAATAATGGTTTTGATATTATTCTTATTATTGGTTTAATTTGCACGCAGATCATGCAGAAGAAGGAAGAGATGGATGACGACGTAAGATCGAATTTTATCTTCACTTATTAGGAACCATATATATATATATCTCCAACAACAAAAGCGCTTAATTGTTAATGTTAACCCTTTTCCATATGGTTTTGGTGATCACAAATTAATTAAATTAAATTAAACACAAAATGGAGGGTACACCTAAAAAGAAATCTGGACTTCTACTCAAAACCCACAGTAATGAAAAATATAACAACCAGTAGCAAGATCTCAATGCATTAGCCACCTACCTGATGATTGCATCTTCAACATCTTCAGCTTCCTTCCATCCTATAAAGATAGATGCTCTTGTGCGGCAGTTTCCAAGAAGTGGCTTGTTTTACAATGGTGTATTTTACTTGGCTTTATCGCAGCAGCAGGAGTTAGAGGTGCTGTCTCTGGCTGGATGTATGGGGATCACTAACTACAGCTTGAGACATATCCAGATGATGGGTAGGAGTCTGATGGGGCTGAACCTCAAATCATGCTCTGGACTGAGTCAATAGGGTATCAATTAGTTAAGAGCTACTCTTTCGTGGTGCGATTTGAAATATTAGCAGGCTGCTGCACGGCTTCTTTTCTTCTTTCTTTTTTTTCGTTGTAATTAGGACTTTCTACTCTGCACCATTTTTTTTGGGATAATTTAGTTTACCCCCCCAGAATAATTGGCTAATCGGACTTACCCCCTCAAAAAATAGAGCGTGCGAGATGCACATGTGCCTTCTAACGGCAGCATCACGGAAACCGTGAGTTTGAGGGGGTAAGTTCAATATCTGATCTTTGAGGGGGGTAAGTCCGATTGGCCAATTATTCTGAGGGGGTAAACTACATTAACCCTAAATTTAACTTTGACCACATTTTGAAAGTCAAACCTTACTTTAACCATATTTTTTGAGACTCAAACGATTTAAAAACACACCCGTACTAGGTTATTAATGTGCTTTATTTTGATTTAGTACATTGTTGCGGTCTAATTTGATCAAAAGTTAAATTTAACTTTCACCACATTCAAAATATCAAACCTTAGTTTTAACCAAAAAGTCAAACATTACTTTAACCACATTTTTTTAGACCCAAACGATCTAGAAACACCCGTAAGTTAGTAATGGGATTTATTTGGACTTAGTACATTGTTGCGGTCCAATTTGATCAAAAGTTAAATTTAACTTTCACCACATTCAAAATATCAAACCTTAGTTTTAACCAAAAAGTTAAACCTCGCTTTAACCACATTTTTTTAGACTCAAACGATCTAGAAACACCCATACGTTAGTAATGGGATTTATTTGGACTTAGTACATTGTTGCAGTCCAATTTGGTCAAAAGTTAAATTTGACTTTGACCACATTTTAAAAGTTAAACCCTGCTTTAACCACATTTTTTGAGACTCAAACTATCTGGAAACACACCGGTAGGTTATTAATAGGCTTTATTTTGACTTAGTACATTGTTGCAGTCTAATTTGACCAAAAGTTAAATTTAACTTTCAACATAATCAAAATATCAAACCTTGGTTTTAACCACATTTTTTATACTCAAAATATCTAGAAATGCACTTATAAAAGGCTTTATTTGGACTTACTACATTGTTTCGGTCCAATTTGACCAAAAGTAAAATTTAACTTTGACCACATTCAAAAAGTTAAACCTTGCTTTAACCATATGTTTTTAGACTCAAACGATCTACAAACACACCCGTATGTTAGTGATGAGATTTATTTGGACTTAGTACATTGTTGTAGTCCAATATGATCAAAAGTTAAATTTAACTTTGACTACATTCAAAAAGTCTAAACTTGTTTTTAACCACATTTTCTGAGACTCAAACGATCTAGAAAAGCACAAATTGGATAGTTATGAGATTTATTTGGACTTAGTCCAATGTTGATGTCCAATTGGACCGAAAGTAAAAATTCCACTTTGACCACATTCAAAAAGTTGAACCTTGCTTTTAACCACAGTTTTTGAAACTCAAACGATTTAGAAACACCCTTATAGGAAAGTTATATGCTTTATTTTGCTTAGTACATTATTTCGGTTCAATTTGATCAAAAGTAAAATTTAACTTTGACGACACTCAAAAAGTAAAACCGTGCTTTAACAACATTTTTTGTGACTCAAACGATCTAGATACGCAGCTATAGGATATAGGATTTATTTGGACTTAGTACATTGTTACGGTCCAATTTGACCAAAAATAAAATTTAACTTTGACCACATTCAAAAAGTCCAACCTTCCTTTAACCACATTTTTTGAGACTCAAATGATCTAGAAACAGTCGTACGTGGGTAATGGGATATATTGGGACTTAGTACATTGTTGCGGTCCAATTTGATCAAAAGTTAGATTTAACTTTGACCACATTTTAAAAGTTAAAACTTACTTTAACCACATTTTTTGAGACTCAAACGATTTGAAAACACACCCATAGGTTATTAATGGGCTTTATTTTGATTTAGTATATTGTTGCAGTCTAATTTGATCAAAAGATAAATTTAACTTTGGCCACATTCAAAATATCAAACCTTAGTTTTTACCATATTTTTTGAAACTCAATTGATCTAGAAACACAGTTATAGGTTAGTTATAGGCTTTATTTGGACTTAGTACCTTGTTCCAGTCTAATTTGACCAAAAGTAAAATTTAACTCTGACCATTTTCAGAAAGTCAAACCTTACTTTAACCACATTTACTGAGACTCAAGCGATTTAGAAACACCCATATGTTAGTAATGAGATTTATTTGGACTTAGTACATTCTTGCAGTCCAATATAACTAAAAGTAATATTTAACTTTGACCACTTTCAAAAAGTAAAACCTTGCCTTAACCACATTGTTTTAGACTCAAACGATCTAGAAACACCCGTAGGTTAGTAACGGGATTTATATGGACTTAGTACATTGTTGCGGTCCAATTTGATTAAAAATAAAATTTAACTTTGACGACATTTTAAAAGTCAAACCTTGCTTTAACCACATTTTTTGAGACTCAAACTATCTATAAACACCCGTACATTAGTAATGAGATTTATTTGGACTTAGTACATTGTTGCGGTCCAATTTGACCAAAAGTAAAATTTAACTTTGACTTCATTCAAAAAGTTAAACCTTGCTTTAACCACATTCTCTAAGACTCAAACGATCTAGAAACACCCGTATGCTAGTAATGGGATTTATTTTGACTTAGTACATTATTGCAGTCAAATATGCCAATAACTAACATTTAACTTTGACAATATTCAAAAAGTCAAACCTTGCTTTAACCAAATTTTTTGAGACTCAGATGATCTAGAAATACCCGTATGTTGGTAATGGGATTTATTTTGACTTTGTACATTGTTGCGGTCTAATTTAATCAAAAGTTAAATTTAACTTTGACCACATTTTAAAAGTCAAACCTTGCTTTAACCACATTTTTTGAGACTCAAACGATTTAGAAATACACGCGTAGGTTATTAATGGGATTTATTTTGATTTAGTACATTGTTGCGGTCTAATTTGATCAAAAGTTAAGTTTAACTTTCACCACATTCAAAATATCAACTGTTAGTTTTAACCAAAAAGTCAAACCTTGCTTTAACCATCTTTTTTTAAATCTCAAACGATCTAGAAACACCCGTAGTTAGTAATGGGATTTATTTGGACTTAGTACATTGTTGCGGTCCAATTTGGTCAAAAGTTAAATTTGGCTTTGACCACATTTTAAAAGTTAAACCGTACTTTAACCACATTTTTTGAGACTCAAAAGATCTAGAAACACACCAGTAGGTTATTAATGGGCTTTATTTGGACTTGGTACATTGTTACAGTCTAATTTGATCAAAAGTCAAATTTAACTTTCACTACAATCAAAATATCAAACCTTGGTGTTAACCACATTTTTTAGACTCAAAATATCTAGAAACGCACTTATAAAAGGCTTTATTTGGACTTAGTACATTGTTCTAGTCCAATTTGACCAAAAGTAAAATTTAACTTTGACTACATTCAAAAAAGTTAAACCTTGCTTTAACCATATGTTTTAGACTCAAACAATCTACAAACACACCAGTATATTAGTGATGGGATTTATTTGCACTTTGTATAATTTTGTAGTCCAATTTGATCAAAAGTTAAATTTAACTTTTACCACATTCAAAAAGTCAAAACTTGCTTTTAACCACATTTTTTGAGACTCAAACGATCTAGAAATGCACCAATTGGATAGTTATGTGATTTATTTGGACTTAGTCCATTGTTGACGTCTAATTGGACGGAAAGTAAAAATTCCACTTTGACCACATTCAAAAAGACGAACCTTACTTTTAACCACATTTTTGAAACTCAAACGATCTAGAAACACCCTTATAGGAAAGTTATAGGCTTTATCTGGCTTAGTACATTATTTCGGTCCAATTTGATCAAAAGTAAAATTTAACTTTGACCATACTCAAAAAGTAAAACCTTGCTTTAACCACATTTTTTGTGATTCAAACCATCTAGATACGCAGCTATAGGATATGGGATTTATTTGGACTTAGTACATTGTTGCAGTCCAGTTTGACCAAAAGTAAAATTTAACTTTGACCACATTCAAAAAGTCAAACCTTGCTTTAACCACATTTTTTGAGACTTAAATGATCTAGAAACACCCGTACGTTGGTAATGGGATTTATTTGGACTTAGTACATTGTTGCGGTCCAATTTGATCAAAAGATAAATTTAACTTTGACCACATTTTAAAAGTCAAACCTTGCTTTAATCACATTTTTTGAGACTCAATCGATTTAAAAACACACCCGTAGGTTATTAATAGGCTTTATTTTGATTTAGTACATTGTTGCGGTCTTGATAAGCACACATATATTACATTTAACACCTCGATACTTATATTAGTTAGTTAATTATTTTATTCTATTTGAGTTAATTAAGTGTATTTTGGTTTTGTGCAGGGAACATGAGTGGAGCGATCAAAATGCGGAAAAGTCGACAAATTATAACATTTTGCAAAGTCGGCTAATTGATGAAGGCAACAACAAAAAGCTATAAGGGCTGCCATAACTTAATTTGTAATAAAGTTAATTGATATCATCAAACATTCCCAATTTTATATCTACGCAAGGCCAAATTTCTAGTGGACCCCATTCAAAACTTGTAACTAGCTAGATTAATTTTGGTCGGTTGAATTTATTGGTGGGGTTCTAAGGAGTTTAAGGTTCAGCTCTTTAGAATAGGTTATATACATATATTTATATATTTAGGGGGCTGCTGAAGTGTTTTTGTTTTTAGAAACAGCTGTTGTTTCTTCTTTTGGGTTTTCACGCATAAAGGTTCAAGAGGAGGGCTGCTTCTTCCCACCGAAAAGAACTAGGGTAGAAAACTGCTGCTGCTTTGTTCTTCTTTGTCACGTAAAAGAGAAACGGTGTTAAAGAGGAAGGGAGCCTACTGCCATTTTGTGCTGCTCCTTCAACACGCATATAAGAAGGCTGCTGCTTTCTTTTTCTCATTAACGTCCAAATCAAAGGGTTGGACAACTGATGCTGCTTGCTTCCTTTTTCTTTGTTCATCAACGCTAAAACCAGGGGCTGCTCTGCTGCTTTGTTGATGTTCTTCTCAGTTGTTACTACTGTTGTTCTGCTTCTTCTTTGTCATGCAAGAGAGAGAAGGGGTGCTACGGATCTTCTTCTTCTAACACACAAGAGGAGCTATTGTTCTTGTTCTTCTTCATGTGCATTGTTGCTGCTGCCCTACTCTTTCTTCATCACCAAAACAACACAAAATAGGGGCTAACAGCACCATAGTTTGCGATCTCAAAAACCCTTTTCTTCCTTTTCCTTTTTGTTAGTTTTGTTTAATGAATTTATTTTTGAAACTCTTGATCATGTGTAGCTAGATTAATTCTTTGGTTAAGGGTGAATTTCAAAACCCTAGACATGGTTCTTAATTAATCAATTTCAGAATTTTTCCTTTCATATTTATTTTGAAGTTGTTAATATTCCACTGCTAAAATTGTCATGAATTGCTGTCTTGTTTATTTAGGTGCGCAACTAGATGAATGTGATAGTTATTTGATTACTAGTTTAAGGTTTTGATTCGTTTTGTCAAAATTTCTAAATAAAAGTAGCGGATTGTTGTCAATGATTATGGGAGATTTTCGTTTGATTGCAAGTGGAATATAACTAAAGTTAAATAAACCAAGCTTGTGTGTTTATTGCTTGATTTAACCTATGTCTTTCTTGAGATATTGCTTTCATTAAATTAAATTTAGAGTGTAGACGCCAAATTTTTGCACACCAGTGAGAAACACCCACATTGGCCATACCTCATTTTTTGTGCAAAATCTAATAAATATCGGTAATTAAACCCTCTCCAAATTTTAATTAGAACCGGATCAAGAATGAGAACCAAAGTCTCAGAAATCTTAAATCTAGGTTAGAACCGGTGTAAGCTAGGAACCGTAGGAAGTCCTCTTGGTTCTCGGTTTTTAGGCATTGACACGTGTTGCTTTGGGATTGGCCAGTACAAGATTTCAAATTAATATGTTTGTTGAAAAATTTAATTTTTAAAAGGTTGGTGGACCCCATTTTAATTAAACAAAATAAAATTTTTTGTTTCAAAGAAAATAAGTTTGAAAAGGAAAATGAGAGAGAAAAAAGAGAAGGAGAGAGAATGGAGCTGACACGTGTCAGCTCCTAGGCCAAACCGCACACTAACGCACAACTAGTGTGCGTTTTGGTTTGTTCAGCCCCTTTTATTTTGTTCGCCTCCCATGTAACGACCCAAAATAATTTAGTTGACTGGTCAATGTCAAGTCAAGTCAAATTGAGTCTAGTCCAATGCCTTGACCGCGATAACTAATTAATTATTAAAATAATTAAGCTTAGTGTTTAAATAATTAAACTTGCGATTAAATAATGAGATTTTTATCCGAAGGTTATTTGAAGAATCTAACCATACGAATGGATAGATGTTGAAAAGTTATTGAATTTCGACTACTCACACGCGAAAATCGGACAACATATGAGGCCAATTCGAGACCCGGAACAGGATTTGACTAGGATCAAAGGTTAGACGAGATTTTGTATAGATGTGCTTTATTTTAAAGGTGCATACACATACCATATATATATTTGTTTGTATTAAAATCTATCATCATGTTAGATAAGTATGGAGAAAATATACATAGTTATAGGTGTATGCTCATGTAGCAAAATATTTCTCTTATACCTATCTTTTTATTAAGTGAATTGGAGTTTCTTTCATCTCCACCTCCATACGGTTTCTAAAACCAGAAATACTAGAGAGAGTTAAGAGTTTAAAGAAAGTGAAAGAAAGAAGATAGAAGAAAAGAAAGGAAGAGAAAGAGGGATCGTGATAGGGAGTGAGAGAGATGGAGAGAAGATCGAGTTAGAGAGAGGTCGAACTAGAGAAGAAGAAGTAGAGAACAGCAGCAGCTGCCATTTCAACCGCTGCAGAGAAAAAAAAAAGGGAACGACAGCAACAGCTGAACCGTGAGGAAGAAAGAGGAAGAAGGAGAAGAAGGAAGAAAGAAAGAAAGAAGAAAGAAAGAAGGAAGAGGAAGAAAGGGAACTCAGCCCATTCTTCCCCCTCATTTTCAAACACTTTGGGGTAAGATTTTAACCTAGAACCCTTCAATTTTTCAGCTGATTTCTGGGAAAATAACCTAGGGTTTTTTTGTTCCACATGCTTGTTAGTGTAGATCTTGATGAATGGGAGCTCCATGGTGGAAGAGGTGATGAGATGGGCTAATATTTTGAGGATAAGGTGAGAAATCAGCACCCTAATGCTTTAAATCTTGTGATTTTTATAACGTAAGTTGGGGGTTTTTGAGGAAAACGAATTTGCATGTTATAGGATAACATCTTGGAAGCAAAAATCTAGGGTTTTGCTTAAAGTTCTGTTTTGGATTATGGAATCTAAATGTTAATTAGTTAAATTGAGATTTCAGTAGAGAAGCTTGTTGTTATGATGAATTTGGCATGAGTTGCGCTGACTTTTTCATGTCTTAATCGAGTTTTGGTTGTTTTCCGAAATTGGATTCTCAGATTTAACTGCGCAGGCTACACTAAAACCTTCATAACTTTCTTATTTTAGATCCAAATCAAGTGCTTCTAGTTTCTACTGATTCATAATATCTTAATCTTCAGTAAAAATTTCACAAATTCTGGACAAGTAGACTGCTTATTGTAGATTTTTAAAGTTCACCTATCATTTTCTTAAAACTAGTTATTTCTGCAAAATATATCATTAATCGGTGCTTTTTTCATTTCTTGATTTGTTTTCTGTTGTTGATTTCTTCATGAGAAGTATAGATATAGATGTTATCTTTCTATTGCTTTTGGTTTCAACATTTTCAGAATTTCTGATGATTTGTAGTGATTACTTTTCCTAAAACTGTTACATATTTCTAAATTCTTAATATGGGATTACTTTTTGGTATTTGAAGCTTGCTAAATGTTTTCAATATTTTTCTAAACTTCTATTTGAGATAAAATAGCTAATTCTCTTTTGTGTAGATGTTTTAAGCTATAGGGTGTAGAGATGATA
>MVGT01001826.1:22424-41176 GCA_002174775.1 Macleaya cordata | reverse complement strand
AAAAAAAAATGGGTGGCAAATTTGTAGTGCATATCCTTGATTTAATTTGCTTCCGTTGCGTAAATTATTATATGCACTATGTCTATTAGGTGACGAAAGGTCCAGTTTACAGGGGAGACTCTGCCGAAATTGAGTCTCGCGGTAGACTGATGGTAATGTCCCTTGTATTTTGGGATACGGGGCGTTACATGATAGTTGTCTTCTAGTATCTTCTTTTCGTGAATAAAAGTTCACATTTATATAGGGTTGGTCTTAGAGTTCGAATATTAATTGTAGGCGTTTCTTTCAGAGGAATGGTACCTCATTAGTTGAAAACCGGGAAGGGATTAGGCTTTCGGTGAATAGCCTAGTAGCATTCTAAGGTAGGTGGTCAATTCATCTTGATAGGACCCAACCATTTTAAATGCATGTTTCGAACTAATATGTATGTACTTTTTGTATGCAAGGCATGGCATGAATTTATGGATAACAACAAACTTATGATATGAAGAAAGCATTGAGAAACTGATTTTAATATGGAAAAAATGCATGCTAGATTATATATCATGTTTATGAAATATTTCTCATGGATTGCGAAGACATGAAAAAGTCAGCGCAACACATGCTAAATTCATCATAACAACAAGCTTCTCTACCGAAATCTCAATTTAACTAATTAACATTTAGATTCCATAATCCAAAACAGAACTTTAAGCAAAACCCTAGATTTTTGCTTCCAAGATGCTGTCCTATAACATGCAAATTCGTTTTCCTCAAAAACCCCCAATTCACATCATAAAAATCACAAGATTTAAAGCATTAGGGTGCTGATTTCTCACCTTATCCTCAAACTACTAGCCCATCTCATCACCTCTTCCACCATGGAGCTCCCATTCATCAAGATCCACACTAACAAGCATATGGAACAAAAAAAACCCTAGGTTATTTACCCAGAAATCAGCTGAAAATTGAAGGGTTCTAGGTTAAAATCTTACCCCAAAGTGTTTGAAAATGAGGGGGAAGAATGGGTTGAGTTCCCTTTCTTCTTCTTCCTTCTTTCTTTCTTCCTTCTTCTCTTTCTTCCTCCTTCTTCCTCACGGTTCAGCTGTTGCTGCCATTCCGAAAAGTTCACCTATCGTTTTCTGAAAACTAGCTGTTTCTGCAAAATGTATCATTAATTGGTACTTTTCTTATTTCTCGATTTTTTTTTTCTGTTGTTGACTTCTTCATAAGAATATAGATATAGATGTTATCTTTCTATTGCTTTTGGGTTCAACATTTTCAGAATTTTCGATGATTTGTTGTGATTATTTTTCCTAAAACGGTTACATATTTCCAAATTCTTAATATGGGATTACTTTTTGGTATTTGAAGCTTGCTAAATGTTTTCAATATTTTTCTAAACTTCTATTTGAGATAAAATAGCTAATTCTCTTTTGTGTAGATGTTTTAAGCTATAGGGTGTAGAGATGATAGTTGTCTTTTAGTATCTTCTTTTCGTGAATAAAAGTTCACATTTATATAGGGTTGGTCTTAGAGTTCCTATATTAATTGTAGGCGTTGTTTTCAGAGGAATTGTACCTAATTGGGGGAAAATCGGGAAGGGATTAGGCTTTCGGTGAATAGCCTAGTACTGGCATTCAAGCAAGCGCAAGCATGAGGCTGCGCCGCAAGGAACCCAGAGCCTGTGAGTGAGGTACTGACCCCAAAACACAAGTCAAAAACAGCAGAAGAACCCTGCCCCTATTTATAGGAGTGGGACTGCTCCCTCCACCTTAACCTTCCAAATTCCTCTGCCGTGCTTGCATCCCTTTTCTTGCTCCCTATAGAAGATCGATTGAAGAGGCTTGATTCCTATAGATAAATTGCCAATTAACGATACTGATTCCAGGCCTATCAGCTCTTTTTAACTGGCCTGAAGCTTAAAGACAAATGGCCATAGAGAGCGATTGGAAGGACTAGAAGATTGACAGTGGGATTCAGATAAGGACCTACTATCCGACCCTGATGGAAGGAACTGGTTGGCCAGACCAGGATCGGAAGACCTGGAATCTGGAGATTGATAAGCAGAGGAGGGAAACGTTCTTAGAAAAAGGTGGAAAAACCCACCTAAATTGGCTCGGTGAAGAAGAAGACCTACATGGATCAATCGGTCATTCCACCCTGGGATTTTGGTATGAACCCATTTTCTAACTATGTGGGACCCCAATTTTAAAACTTTTTTCTAAAACACCGTAAAATTGGCCTCAACCAAAGTACGACTACCATTCCAAAGAGTATCGGAGCATTCTGAGGTAGGTGGTCAATTCATCTTGATAGCACCCAATAATTTCAAATGCATGTTTCGAACTAATATGTATGTACTTTTTGTATGCAGGGCATGGCATGAAATTTATGGATAACAACAAACTTATGATATTAAGAAAGCATTGAGAAACTGATTTTAATATGGAAAAAAATGCATGCTTGATTATATATCATGTTTATGAAATATTTCTCATAGATTATGAACAAATGTGACTTCAATCTTACTATCATGATTTATGTGGATGAAATGATGGTCATGTTTAGAAAACCATGTTTTACATATGTAGAGGATATAGTGTTTGATATATTAAAAACCTTTGGAAGGTACTAGAATCTATTTTATCGAGTGTTTTCTCAAAGTGAAATCCAACTTTAAAAAGGTGACAAAAAAAGAAATTTCTTTCCGTGACCGCCTAAAGACGGTAATGGCATCTCACTACCGGGCTTAATAGGGTTCACGACGACACAGAGAACCATGTATGCCTTAGGTGGACTGGTGCCTGTGTTACTTCCACTCAGATTTCGCCCGAGTGATCTGTGTGTGTTGGCCGCCAGGGTTCCTCACCTTTACGGGGGTGGGTGAGTTGGTTT
The DNA here is from genome assembly GCA_002174775.1 of Macleaya cordata. Taxonomy (NCBI): domain Eukaryota; kingdom Viridiplantae; phylum Streptophyta; class Magnoliopsida; order Ranunculales; family Papaveraceae; genus Macleaya; species Macleaya cordata. The sequence continues at coordinate 38,299 of MVGT01001826.1, read as the reverse complement.
GCCAGGTCCCACAGACTTGGGTGCGTGGGTTGGCCTGCTAGGGATCCTCACCCTTACGAGGGTGGGTAAGTTAGTTTGCCATGGTCCCGCACCCTATGGGTGAGCGAGTTGGCCTGCTAGGGATCCTTACCCTTACGAGGGTGGGAAAGTTGGCTTGCCATGGTTCCTTATCCTTAGGACCAGTTACACTTCTTGTATGTGGATTTCAAAAGAAATGAATTTTCAAAATGGGGACTTCTACAAAAAAAGGACTTTGGTTTTCAAAAGGGTTTTTTTCAAAATAGTTTTCGAACTTTAACTTAAAAGACACACAACCTATATATATACTACTATATATTATCACTAATGTAAGCTTGTGAAAGGTTGAGGACTTTCTATAAGGATGGTGGATCATGCTTATCCGGATGTGGTACATCATCTTAGACCTTTCTAGGAGTTCTTGTCTTTCGGGCGGTATGGAAAGTCAGGGAGACAGGTGCATCTAGGAAAGTTTGGGAAGTCACGATTATTTCCTGGTAAACCATGTTTGTTAGTGGTGTTGAGTAACTAGTTTAGCTGAGGTTTGCATGCCTGCCCGATGGGTGTTAGACGCGAGAGAAGGTTGTCGGGGAACATTCTCTGGATTAGTTGGGGGCCCTTGTCTAGTCTGCAGTCGTCAAATTGTGCGCACTTCGTATCTTATCTTGAAGTAATTCTGACTAGGGTAACCCGGTCGTGTTCCTTGGCTATGCTAGCAGAAGTACACTACTATTATTTGTATATGTGTATGCAGGATTTTCTTTGATGTTTCAATTAACTATATGTTATGCATTGCTTTATAAATATTTTTGAATTGTTTATCGGATTAATCGCTGCATGTGATGGTATTAGGATGGTTGATCTACCTATTGAGTTTCTCACCCAAATTATTTATATGGTTTTACAGTTGACGTTTGAGGATCGAATTAAGATCCTTGGTGGTGCTGTAGCATGGGTACTTGGTGAGGGATTCCATATTTTGTGTTTGATGTGGGTTTCCCTCTCGTTAGTCAATGGATGCTTTACTACGTCTATTTATGCTTTTAAGGCTCGAGTTATGAGCTTTATGCTACTTTAGGTTGTATATGAATAATTTCCGCTACTTTATATGTTTCTTTTTATATATATGTATAACAAGAACAACAAATATAATTATATGTCATATCACAAATATATCTATGTTAAGTGAAAGAATGAATGTCATAGTTATTTGCAGGTGACTTAGAGGATGGGATAATTTTAGACAATGTTCAGAAAAAAATGGGTGGCAATTTTGTGCATACTTTTAGCTTCTTTTGCTTCCGCTGTGTATATTATTGTATGCACTGTGTTTATCAGGTGACAAAAGGTCCAGTTTACAGGGGAAACTCTGTCGGATTTGAGTCTCGTTGTAGACTGATGGTAATGTCTTGTGTTTTGGGTTACGGGGCGTTACATCCCACCTTTGTCTCATGCTATCTCATCCCCCTCTCAAGCTTAAACTTACGTATTCTCTCTCCTACTTTCTAAATATTGCAAGCAGGTCCCTGCTTTATTTCCTAGCCATTTTATTTACCTTTTCAAAAAAGACCCTCCCTGATCTTATCTCTACACCTCATCTAGGCTATTTCTAGCCACAAGTTTTAAAGAGATAAGGAGTAATCTTGGGCGTTTGTCACCCCCTAGACACTTGTCTAAAAAGTGGTGGAACATTAGGATTAGCCAATCCTAAGGGCACATGTGTCCTACTAGAACCCAAGGTTTTTCTATATATAGTTAAAGCTAGATATTTTGGGGAAGAAGTTTTTAGGGTTTACTATCTTTAGCTTTGGTTAGAGAATTTTCTTTTTTTTCTCTCTAGTTTTTGGGTTTTCTTTGTTCTTAAAAAAAAAAGTCTTTGGCTCAGAGTGTTTAGTTTTGGAAGAAAGAACAATAGAGAGGGTGACATTTTTGGTTGGGTGAGGAAGACTTCTTTCCATTTTGGGAAAGAGTCTTTATGGTTTAGAATGTCACCTAGCCATTTTTGGTGAGAGAAAGGTGTAGACAAGAATTCCAGGATGTGATTTCTTTGATTTTGATTTTCATTCATTAAAGGAGAAGAGGAATTTTAATTTGAGAGGAAAAATCTCCACCATCCATTCCAATCAAAGGAGAGCTCTCATACATGCATCTTGGGATCTATGCTTGCTAGGTAAAATTTCTTCATCTCATCACTTATATTTTATGTTTAAAACATGTAAATTATGAGATGATGCATGTGATCATGTATGTGATGATGTATGTGATGATATATGACATGATGATGAAATCATGATGTAATGAAGGATTTATTGTTAAGATGAGATTTATGAATGGTTTTGATGACAAGAATGGTGTAAATGCAAGTTTCATGCTTATGTCATATTGTTTTAGCATGTAAAACATGATAGATGGAAATTTACATGAGATGATGTTTTTACATGTATGTATGTGTCATGTCACCATCTGAACATTGATGTAAATCTTAGCTTTAAATGCTTTTATGACAAATGTTCCATAAACATGATATATGGATAATATGGATGGAATATGTGATGATATGGTCTCTTTTGATTTTACATGAAACATGGTGTGTTTCTTTTAATATGAGAATAAATATTATCATGTAGTCATATATGATATAATGTGAGCATATCATTGATGATAATATCATGTGTGTGGAATTCTCCATATGCTTTTGCATTCTTGTCTCATAAAAAAGAGAGCTAATGAAGCTTAGGTTGATGTTGATTTTATGTTATTTCCCTTGATCTTCATGCTTTTTAGATGAATGGTGGCATAATAAGCATTGTGAATGGTTTGGAATGTGTAAATTCATGTTAGTTTTAAATATTGAAGCTATTTTTGCTCTTTTTTTGCTAATGCATGAATGTAGAGTTTAGATCCTTATTGTTGAGAAGGAAATCTCCATGATGTGAGTTTTGCCATTATATGTTGGTGTCTTCTTGATTAGCTTGAAATTTATTGAGAAGCATGTCTTTAGTCTCTTATTAAAAGATAGCAAAAAGTGAATGGTTTAATGTCAATAAATTAGCATTTACCTTGATCTTCATGATGATCACATAGATTTCGACATGAGGAACATGATGAACGGTGTGGATCGTTGAAATTCATTTGAGGATTAAAATTTGAGGCTTCATTAGCTCTCTTTTTGTTACATGCTTGATTCCATGCATAGTATGTCATGCAGTATGTCATGTCATGCTGATTGGATTCAGTCCAGAATAGATGCTTTAAACTGCATTGATGAGAAGATAATAGATGCAGCATGTCATGCACATGCTTACCAACAGAGGATATCTCGTAGCTTCAACAAGAAAGTCCGGCTAAGGAATTTAAACATAGGGGATCTTGTGCTTAAAGAAGTCAAGCCCGTGGATCATTCTAATGCAAGGGGCAAATTCAAGCCAAATTGGGAGGGTCCCTATATCATTAAGAACATCTTCCCAGGGATGGCAGTCAAATTGACAGACCTCGACGGGATAAATCACAAGAGGCCTATAAATGCGGACCAACTCAAGAAGTACTACGCTTGAGGTAGCTGCTCAACTCTTAGACTAGGGGCAAATGAAGCCGACAGAGGTTCAAAAATGAGGCATTTATTTGGCCGATATCTAAAACCCAGAAAAAGCCTAGTTGAAACTTTATTTCTGCTAGAAAACGAGTTTTGACCCTTAAACCTTTTCTTGTACATAGAAAATAACCCGCTCTCCAAACTTGAGAGTTTATCTTCCTTCTTATACATATATTTCCGCCCAAAGGGCAACCAATATCAACAAATCCAAAAAAATCAAATACCCAAAAAAACCCCCAAAAAATCAAATATTCCAAAAATCCAAGAAAATTCAAATACTCAAAATCCCAAAAAAAATTGAATATTCCAAAAAACATCTAAAAAAATTGAAAATTTGAAAATCCAAAAAAAATAGAAAAACCTAAAAATCAAAAGCAATAAAATGTCTTATGATCCCTAAGTTAAACAAGGGGCAAAAATAAAGAAAGGAGAAAATCCTTAGAAAAGTCAGACTCATCCATTCTTTGAGCCTTTACCCCTTATTCCTACCCAACCTAAGCCACGCTACAACCTAAAAGACCTCATGGACCCTGTGAGCGACACAAGTCTTTGGTCAAGGAGAAAGGTGGTGTACTTCCAAAAAATGAAGAAGGTAAAAAATTCAAGAATAGAAATTGTAGTCTGAAGAATAAAGACTTGAGAAAATTTGATCCGCATTTGTGAACCTTGAAGTGCAAGGCCCTCGGTGTCGGAGGACTAATCGGCAAACACAACTAAGGGTTTAAGCTACGATAAGGGTAAGCCCCGAGCAGTATCTGGCCTAAAGAAGAAAGAGGCTCTCTGACAGTAACGACGTCAGTGGTAAGCTCAAAATCTCTAGATGAGTTGGTATTCGTCGGATCTAACGAGCGAAGTCAGGAGGATAGAAGGCAAAGCAAGACGAGGTCAACCCCAGGGAATGGTGACTTATCAGCGTGACCCTAGCTATTCGGACAGATATTCATGAGCGTATCCAAGCTAAGGGGTTTAATTGCTTTCCGCTTCTACACTTTTCAAAAAAAACTATTTTTTGTTTTCAAATCCTTGCCCGATGGAGATCCTATGAGGATAAATTTAGGATGCTAGGGGCATGCCTTACATGACCCTGGTTTAGGCATCTGAGGAAAAATCTCCAAAGGACAAGTATGGTTCACAAAGTACCTTTTTATCGGTTTTTGAAAAGGATTTTCAAAACAAAATAGGTTTTGGTTTCAAATCCTTGCCTAGCAGGGATCCTATGAGGATAAGTTTAGGATGCTAGGGGCATACATTGCATGATCTTGGTTTAAGCATCTGAGGGAAAAATCTCCAAAAGGCAAGCGAGGTTTACAAAATACCGTGTTCCTGTTTCATCGTTTTTCGAAAAAGACCTTTAAAACAAAAAATTAGGTTTTGTTTTTAAAAACCTTGTCTGGCAGGGGAGCCTATGAGGATAAATCTAGGATGCTAGGGGCATGCTTTGCATAGCTTTGGCTTAGGCATCTGAGGCAAATTTCCCAAAAGACAAGTGCATTTTCATGTGGCACGTGGAAGTCAATTGCAATGGTGCAGTTGACGAATTCATCCAACACAAATTGGCAAATAAACCGCGAAGGTGCGCACATTCTAAACTCCCTCCATGCAATTCATCTTGCTTTCTTGATTATGTGACAACTAACAAGTTTTGCAGGAAAGTAGCACCAGTGGACTCTCTTAAAAAAAACCAAAAAGATTTCGCTTTCTATTAAGAAATAAAAAGATTTTTCAAAAAAATTTAATCACAAAAAAGATTTTTGCCTTTCCTTTCGACAAAAAAAAAACAAAAAAAGGGTTTTACTTTATTTTCTAAAAAAAATACAAAAAGATTTCACATAAAAAAAAAAAAAAAACTCCAAAAAAATTTAAGTTTTCTTTTCCAAAATGGAAAATATCGACAGAATTTACTGTGCTTGGATGATGAAATCAATAATGAATATAAGTTTTGAAGTCTACAGGGCGCCAAAGGAAAAGGATCAGAACCTTGTTGAGGAGGAAATAACGGTAGTAAACCTGAATATTGAGGACTGACCCTGGATGATCGAAATCAATATTAGCTTGGCTCGGGAAGAAAGTTAGGCTATGACCGATCCACTGACTTGGGGTAACGATACCTCAGTGAAAGCAAAGGAGCATATTTCAAAAGTATGTAAGCAATTGTAAGAAAGCAACAATCTTCGAGGAAGAAGCTTCAGGATTGGAGAGTTGAAAGTTGGATGAGTAGTAGAATGTGTGATCCAATTTAACAACTAGACAAAAGAGTTTAGTTGTTTCATATGTGTTTTTCAAGATTCGAGGATCAGGTGCTTGGCAAAAATGCCCAGGTTACCTCTCGCGTACTAAAGAATTTGCAAATTTGACTAGAAGCAAAGGTTTAGTCATTCCCTATGTGAAGATAAGGTGCTTGATAGAAAAGAAAGGACTCAAGTTCCCCCTTCGCTACGAAGGAGATTTCAAAATTCGATTAGGCAAAAGGTGTCCTTGTCGTTTCACATTAGGTGCTCGATAAGAATGAATCCGAGATTACCTCTCGCTAATGGAAGAGTTGAGAAATTATGCAGTCTTCAAAAATATTCAACTAATTCAAGAAGAGCAACGAGAATTTCAAAAGACTCAAAGTGGCTGATCAAGCTTGCACATCATCAGAAAATTCTCCTAAAAGACATTTTCAAATAGGATCAAAGGCCGACAAATGCTGGTCAACTCAAGATGAACTACGCATAAGGTAAGTTGTTCAACCTTGAAACAAGGGGCAATGAACACTGACAGAGATTCCGAAAGAGAGGCCTTCTTTGATTGCCAGTTATCCTGAAAAAGAACCTAAATGAAAAATCCTTACCGTTATTACCCAATTTTGAGCCTAAGCCTTTTATTCTTATCTAAAAAGTCAAATCTCTCTCCCAACCTGAAAAAAAAAGTTCAATGAAAAAAACCAAAATTCAAGCAAGGGGGCAAAAGTTTCCCCCATTTCAAACTCAAATGTCAAAATCTACTCAAAGGTATCAAAAGTCCAAGACTAGGGGCAGAATTAACCCCAAGAAAGTCAAAATCCTAAATTGAAATCCAAGGGGCAGAAAGAAGCCCTTAAAATTTCAAAAAGTTTAAAATTCGATGAGTTAAAATGCCTTAGGAGAGAGATATCCTTGAAAGCCAAAAGTTAAAAAGTCAAAATTTGGGCCTTAACAATCCATACTAGCATGTCTTAAGCCCCGTTATCACCTACAAAAGCCCTCTATGAATCCTGTGAGCAACGAACGCCCCGAGTTGAGAGGAAGATCGATTTATCCTTCAAAAAATGAAGAAGATAAAAAAGTCAAAAATAGAAAACGTAGTATGAAAAATAAAGACTTGGAAAAATTTGATCAGTATTTATCGGATCTCGAACTCAATAAGGAGAATATCGGGCGTAAAGAGACAAATCAAGGGGCAACAGAATGCTATGCATTTAAAAGAGAATTAAAAGCAACGAAGGTTGTCCCCAACCAAGAAGGTGGTGAGGTCAGATACCTATCTGTAAGCAAGGGTAAACCTAATCCCAACAAGGTCAAAAAGGAAAAGTCTAAGAGATATGGTGATCTGCCTCGAAATATTCCAAAGCATGGTAATGGTACCTTCACTTGAGGTTTACCGAAGCTTTTTAGGCAAAGTATTCATCTAAGTTTTCTAAATTGCAAGCTTTGTATAGTTTACTGGTATTTCCATACCTTCTTTCTAAAAATAAAATAGTTTTGTTTTTAAAATAAAAGAATTTCAAATACAAAAATGCACATTTCTAGATCCATAAATGGTTTTGCAGGGTGCCAAGTAATCCAACCTCATTTCATGTTATTTGACTCGTTGCTGCATTACGAGCATGGGAAGCTCAGGAAAATCACATGGCAAAGCTCATAGAAAGGATAAAGGGCCAAAGCCAGTCAAGAATGAGGGGATCCTCAAAGAATGAATTCTCCCCATCAAAGATCTCTAACCTACTGCTCATAGAAAAAGAGCAAAGAATGGCTGCAAGGAATCCCAAGCATAAAGAAGCATCTGGGATAAGAAAAAGTTCTTAAACAAATCTCTATCTCGCAAAGAGCGAAAGAAGGGAGAAGTTGCAGAATAAAAGCAGAAAGGGAGCAGATTCTCTAAGTCAATAGAAGGGTGGAACCTCCAAGGAGCAGAACATTAAAGTCAAAAGTCCATCAAGGTTCAAAGGACCAAATTTTGAACAAAGCCAAAGCAAAAGGAAAATTTGGCTATCAAGAGTCAAGGCCGGTCAACCTCAGTGTCAAATCAAGTCAAAATCATCAGGAAGCCTTCAAATTGATCAAGGCCAAGAAAGTTAAGTTGAAAGCATCCAAAATTTCCAAGGCCAAAAAAAGCAAGTTAAAATCAATATGATGTTTTCAAATCAGCGAATAAAGGCAAGTCAAAATGCTAAGTCAAGGCCAAGCAATGAAGCAGTCAACTAATCACGTCAAGTCGAGAAAGAAGATTGAAGTGTTGATTTAATTGAGTGGTGTAAAAACCCTAGCAGTGCGCTCAGATCCCAAGATGATGCACAAGCGAGAGTAATCCCCTCACCATCTGGGTATTTCAAAAAGTTATTAAAATAAAATTTTCAAAAAAGAAAATGATTTGGTTTTCAAAACCATCTCTCAGACCATCTAGAACCCAGCAAAATGCCAAAGAATTGCAGACCACTTCTCGCCACATCAGAGTTGGCAGAAGCATGCAGGTTCAGCGACTGTTCAATCAAGGTCGGCAGTACTGCACAAACCTTCATTTTATCATAGGGGTCGAACTAGCTCGGAAGCAGACCGACGAAATTCGCGCCCGATTTTAACTTACGACGAATGGTTAGTTGAATTTATGACCTCGATCATTGGACTTTATGATTGTCCATCCTGTTGGTGTGCGAAAATCAGGCATCGTCGGCCTCGCCAATCGCCCGCAAGCGGGCTCTGGTTACGAGGGGCATCTGTAGACGCCAAATTTTTGCACACCAGTGAGAAACACCCACATTGGCCAGACCTCTATTTTTATGCAAAACCTAACAAAAATTGGTAATTAAACCCTCTCCAAATTTTAATTAGAACCGGATCAAGAATGAGAACCAAAGTCTAAGAAATCTTAAATCTAGGTTAGAACCGGTGTAAGCTAGGAACCGTAGGAAGTCCTCTTGGTTCTAAGTTTTTAGGCATTGACACATGTTGCTTTGGGATTGGCCAGTACAAGATTTCAAATTAATATGTTTGTTGAAAATTTTAATTTGTAAAAGGTTGGTGGACCCCATTTTAATTAAACAAAATCAAATTTTTTGTTTCAAAGAAAATAAGTTTGAAAAGGAAAATGAGAGAGAAAAAGAGAGAAGGAGAGAGTATGGAGCTGACACGTGTCAGCTCCTGGGCCAAACCGCACACTGGTTGTCCATTTTGGTTTGTTCACCCCCTTTTATTTTGTTCACCTCCCACCTTTGTCTCATGCTATCTCACCCCCCTCTCAAGCTTAAACTTACGTATTCTCTCTCCTATTTTCTAAATATTACAAGTAGGTCCCTGCTTTATTTCCTAGCCATTTTGTTTGTTAGTCCTTACCTTTTCAAAAAAGACCCTCCCTGATCTTATCTCTACACCTCATCTAGGCTATTTCTAGCCACAAGTTTTAAAGAGATGAGGAATCTTAGGTGTTTGTCACCCACTAGACACTTGTCTAAAAAGTGGTGGAACATTAGGATAAGCCAATCCTAAGGGCACATGTGTCCTTCTAGAACCTAGGATTTTTCTATATATAGTTAAGGCTAGATATTTTGGGGAAGAAGTTTTTAGGGTTTACTATCTTTAGCTTTGGTTAGAGAATTTTCTTTTTCATCTCTCTAGTTTTTGGGTTTTTTTCTTCAAAAAAAAAGTCTTTGTCTCAGAGTGTTTAGTTTTGGAAGAAAGAAGAAAAGAGAGGGTGACATTTTTGGTTGGGTGAGGAAGAGTTCTTTCCATTTTAGGAGAGCGTCTCGTTTTCCTTGGCTATGCTAGCAGAAGTATACTACTATTGCTTGTATACGTATATGCAGGTTTTTCTTTAATGTTTCAATCAACTATATAATATGCATTGCTTTTATAAATGCTTTTGAGTTGTTATCGGATTAATCGCTGCATGTGATGATATTAGGATGGTTGATCTACCTACTGAGTTTCTCACCCAATTATTTTCATGGTTTTACAGTTAACGTTTTGAGGATCGAGGATCCTTAGTGGTGCTGTGACGAGGTTTTCTTGGCGAGGGATTCCTTGTTTTGGGTTTGATGTAGGTTTCCCTCTCTTCAGTCACAGTGGACGCTTGCTATTTCTAATCTTTCTTGAGACTTATGTTTTATGGCTCAGTTGTGCGACTGATGTTACCTTGTTTATATGAACACAACTCCTACTTTATCTTTTCTCACTATATATATTTTGACCGGAAACAACAAACATATCTTTATATTCTATCACAGTTATATCCTTGTTAAGTGAGAAATTTGAATGTCGTAGTTATTTGCAGGTTCCTCCAGGTCCTACATCGTTGGAATTTCAGTTGAGTTGAAAAAAAAATGGGTGGCAAATTTTTAGTGCATACCTTTTGTTTAAATTTTCTTCCGCTGCGTATTTTCTTGTATGCACTATGTCTATTAGGTGACGAAAGGTCCAGTTTATAGGGGAGACTCTACCGGATTTGAGTCTCGTTGTAGACTAATGGTAATGTCCCTTATATTTGGGGTACGGGGCGTTACAGGTGGTATCAAAACATTGTTAGCTCTGAGTAGACCCAATAACAAGATAAAAGCCACCAAGAGTAGGGAATTATTTTTAAAAGTTAAAAGCCTTAAAGAACTAAAAGTCACCAAAACATAAAAACTTCAGTACTGTACTTTGATATTTTGTTGGCTTTAATGCTTTCAATAAGTTTATGTTATTTAATGGTTTTACAAGTTCTGGTGGAATATGAGGCTAAACTCGTTATTTGCATGACTTTTGGCAGTGAACGAGGCCGAGGGAGCGACCTAGACGGCAACCGCCACCTCCACCACCGCCATCACCGCCTCATGCACCTGAACCCCCGCCACAACCACAACCGCAACCTGCCGAACCGAGATTAGTCAGCCTTTTGTAAACGGTTAACTTGCTAGTTACCGAAGTGGCCCAGTTGAGACAAGAGGTTAGAGCGAACCAAGAAGCTCCACAAGGGGTGGTAACCCCACCACCACCACCACCTCCCCAGCCTGCTCCACCTATGGTTGGGAACCCTGGGCCACATGATGATAATGCAATTCTGAAGGACTTTAAGAGCTGGGGACCCCCTTCCTATTATGGAACCCCGGATCCAGCAAGGGCCGAAAAGTGGCTTAAGGACATCAAGAAGATATTTGACTTACTTAGATGCACTGATGAGCTGAAAGTTAGAATGGCCACTTATATGCTAGTTGACGATGCATGGGACTGGTGGAAAAGCACCTCGGAAGGAATGGGTCCAATCACTTGGGACGAGTTCCAGAATTTGTTCTTGGATAGGTATTTCTCTGTGGCAGTGAAGGAAAGGAAGTATTATGAATTCATGGGCCTGACACAGGGAAATATGACTGTGGACCAGTATGTGGCGAGGTTCACTAACTTATCTCGTTTTGCCCCCACGATTGTCAATAAGGAGGCAGACAAGATAAGGAAGTTTAGGGATGGACTGAATCCTCAACTGTATGAGAAGCTCTTAGCCTTTGAATTCCACAGTTTCAATGAGGTTATCAGGAAGGTTCAGATGCTAGAGAGGGGGTGTGAAGTACTTCAGAGAAGATAAGAGATGGCCACACAGAAACGAGGGGCCAATCAGTTCCAACAACAAAACTAGTTTGGCAGGGACGAAAGGCAGAGGGTACAAGGCGAGTCATCCCAAGGACAGAGACAACAACCCCGCAACAGAGGGCAGCACCACAGGACAGAGCACCCCAACAGCCCAATAGACCTCAAGGAAACCAAGGACAGCAACAACCACGACCACAACAACAACAACAACCGAGAGATGATGGCAGGGTTCAATGTTGGGATTGTGGGGAAAGAGGGCACGTGAAGCGAAATTGCCCTAGGGGCAATCGACAGCAGACAGGTGGAGTTACCCAGGGGCGCATGTTTGCCATTTCACAGGACAATGCATGGGTTTCCGACGACGTGATTGAAGGTAGAATCTTGTTATATGATGTATGGGTACATGTACTAATTGATTCTGGTTCTACTCTCTCAATCATTGCTACCAGGTTGGTGAATACCCTAAACCTTCTAGTTTCTACCAGTGGGAGCTTTTTGGTAATAGCAACACCTATAGGAAAGTGCTCAGTGCCACATAAAGTTTGTAGAGACTGTGTGGTTCTAGTGGGTGAAGTAGAGTTGAACGTAAGCTTGACACTGTTCGACATTAGAGACTTCGATATTGTTTTTGGAATGGATTGGTTGTTAGCACATCACATACACATTGACTGTTATGCTAAAGTAGTGACCTTTAAAATCCCTAGACAGCCTATTGTAAAGTTTAGAGGACAAAAGCATCGAATTCCTTTGAACAATTTAGAGTTTGACCCAATTAACAGGAGTGAGGTCAAGATGTTCACTATGTTTGGGGATGAGACACGCGAGTTACCTGCACTCGAGACCATACCTAAAGTGTCCAAATTCGTGGATGTCTTCCCTGAGGACCTACCTGGGTTACCACCTCATAGAGCAATAGAGTTTTCTATTGATGTCATGCCAGGTACATCGCCCATCTCTCTGGCAACTTACAGGATGGCCCCAATAGAACTGAAGGAGTTGAAAATTCAACTTCAAGAATTGGAGAATCAGGGTTTTATCAGGAAGAGTTCCTCACCTTGGGGAGCCCCCATACTGTTTGTACAGAAGAAGGACAGTACACTTCACCTGTGTATCGACTATCGAAAGTTAAATCAAGTGAATTGATGACTTATTTGACCAACTTAAGGGTGCCCAATACTTTTCAAAAATCGACTTTCGGTCTGGGTATCATCAGTTAAGGATCAAGGAGAGTGACATTCCTAAGACAGCCTTCAGGACGCGGTATGGGCTCTATGAATACTTGGTGATGCCTTTTGGGCTCACTAATGCCCCCGCCGCTTTCATGGATTTGATGAATGGAGTGTTCAGGGAATTCTTGGATCAGTTTGTAGTTGTCTTTATCGATGACATTCTGATCTATTCTAAAACTTTGGAAGAGCATGAGGAACACCTAAGAATCACGCTGCAAACACTTAGGAAACATCGGTTGTTTGCTAAATTCTCCAAGTGTGAATTTTGGCTCAGGGAAGTGAAGTTCCTTGGACATGTTATATCGCCTGAGGGTGTTTCCGTGGATCCCTCTAAGGTTGAAGCAATTGTTAACTGGTCTAGGCCGACTTCAGTGACTGAGATTCGAAGTTTCCTAGGGCTAGCCGGTTACTATCGCAGGTTCGTGGAAGGATTCTCAAAAATTGCAGCTCCGTTAACCAAGCTCACACAGAAAGGAGTACCATTTGTATGGTCGATTGAGTGTGAAAGGTCCTTCCAAGATTTAAAGAAGAGGTTGACTTCGGCACCAATACTTATAGTGCCAACACCTGGTGCCGGCTATATCATCTTCACTGATGCGTCACGTAGAGGGTTAGGCTGTGTCCTAATGCAGGGTGAGCGAGTTGTCGCTTATGGATCGAGGCAGTTGAAGGTGCATGAACAGAACTACCCTACACATGACCTAGAGTTAGCTGCCGTTGTTTTTGCCTTAAAGATTTGGCGCCACTATCTTTATGGTGAAAAGTTTGAGTTGTATTCAGATCATAAAAGCCTTAAATATCTATTCTCACAGAAGGATCTGAATATGAGGCAGCGTAGATGGACAGAATTCCTTAAGGACTACGACTTTGAATTGCACTACCATCCGGGAAAAGCAAACGTAGTCGCTGATGCCTTGAGTCGGAAGAAAGAAATCCTCTTAGCTCATATGATGGTGAAGGAATGGGGTATGTTGGCATCAGCAGCCGACTATGAACTCAATTACCTCATTGAACCTCCAGAAGAGTGGTGTGGTGTTTATGCCACTTACGGGAGAATGCATCCTTCCTTGTATCCTGACATTACCGTAGCACAAGGTAGGGATAAAGATTTCGAAGGGTATAGAAAGAAGGCTAAAGATCCAAAGTTTGAAGATTGGAGACAACATGAGGATGAAAGCTTGAGATTTAGAAACAGGATTTGGGTTCCTTCTGATAACAGTTTGAGAAAGACCATCCTCGATGAGGCACATAAGACTCCATATACAATTCACCCGGGTAGCACCAAGATGTACAGGGACCTACGCAGAAATTTTTGGTGGCCGGGAATAAAGAATGACATTGCCCTATATTTGAGTAGATGCCTCACCTGCCAGCAAATCAAGGCAGAACACCGAAAACAAGTGGGTGAACTTCAATCGCTTGAGATACCTGAGTGGAAGTGGGAACAGATAACTATGGATTTCGTGACCGACCTACCGAAGAGCAGAGAAGGTCATGATGCCGTTTGGGTGATTGTCGATAGGCTGACGAAGTCTGCTCATTTCCTCCCGGTTTCCATGACTTACACCTTGGAGAAGCTTAGTGGGCTGTACATTAAGGAAATTGTCAAATTTCATGGAATACCAGTGTCCATTGTTTCAGATCGAGACCCTCGATTTACATCTAGGTTGTGGGAGAAATTACATACTGCCTTAGGTTCAAAGCTATGCTTTAGCACCTCTAACCACCCACAAACGGATGGACAATCAGAGCGGACAATACAGATTCTTGAAGACATGCTACGGGCTTATGTGTTAGATTTTGGAGGCAACTGGCAGAAACACTTATACCTAGCAGAGTTTGCTTATAATAACAGTTACCAAGCAAGCATTGGCATGGCCCCTTTTGAGGCCTTATATGATAGACCTTGCAGATCCCCTATTTGCTGGTGGGATGTTGGTGAAAAAGCTGTGTGGGGTCCTGAGGTGATACAGGAGACCACAGAAAGAATGAAGTCCGTGAAAGAAAGTATGCTCAAAGCACAAAGTCGACAAAAGAGTTATGTAGATCGTCGCAAACGACCTCTTGCCTTCAGTGTAGGAGACTATGTGTTTTTGAAAGTATCCCCTAGGAAGGGCATTCGACGGTTTGGACTACGTGGGAAGTTGGCTCCAAGATATGTAGGCCCCTTCGAGGTCTTGGAGCATATAGGTCCTGTAGCTTGCAGAGTTGCTCTGCCACCAGATTTGGAGAGGGTTCATAATGTTTTTCATGTATCACAGTTGAGAAAGTATGAACCCGATCCAGAACACGTCATCGATTGGCATAACTTAGAGCTGGGAGAAGATGCCTCGTACGATGTTCAACCTATTCAGATTGAAGATCGCCAAGTCAAGGTGCTGAGAAATAAGGAAATTCCTCTAGTTCGGGTCCTTTGGAGGCACAACAACATCGAGGAATCGACGTGGGAGAAGGAATCCGACATAAGGAGACAATACCCCGATCTCTTCTCGGTTTGAGGTATGCCCTTTAAAATTTCGAGGACGAAATTTCTTTTAAGGGGGGGATGATTGTGAAACCCCACTAACCAAAAAAAAAGAGTTTTATTACTAATAATAATAATATTAGTAGTAATAGTAATGTTAAGAAAACAAAAAAAAAGAAAAGAAAGAAAAAAAAAGGAAATAAAAGAAAGAAGAGAATAAGAGAGAGAATAAAGAGAGACTTTGAGAGAGGGTTAGAGAAAGATCGTGGGAGAGAAGGAGAGTGAGCTGTGAGAGAGAGAGATCTGCGAGAGAGAGAGAGAGAGAGTGAGAGAGAGAGGAGAGAGAGAGCTGAGGGAAGAAGAAGGTGACAGCAGCAGCAGCAGCAGTTGCTGCTGTCCTCGCCGGAGCCGTGCAGCAGCAGCTGCCGACCAGTAGAGAGGAAAGGAAGAAAAAGAAGAAGAAGGAAGAAGAAAAAGAAGAAGAAGGAATAAGGAAGAAGAAGAAGGAAGAAGGAGGAGAAAGGAGAGAGGAAGAAGAGGGATTGCTCTTTGGGTAAGTTTTTCCTCACCATTTCACTCCCATTTCAGCTGAAATTTTAAGTTGATAACTTAGGTCTTTTGTTGTTCAAACATGCATGCTAGTGTAGATCTTGTTTTTGAGCTTAATGGTGGAAGAAGGGATGAGATGGGCTAATATTTTGGTGTTAAGATGAGAAATCAGCACCTAAACATTGTAGATCTTGAAATTTTTGTGATGTAAATTGGGGTTTTTT
>MVGT01001826.1:6084-16251 GCA_002174775.1 Macleaya cordata | reverse complement strand
TGAGGTTCGCATGCCTGCCCGATGGGTGTTAGACGCGGGGGAAGGTTGTCGGGGAACCTTCTCTGGATTAGTTGGGGGCCCTTATCTAGTCTGCAGTCGTCAAATTGTGCGTACTTGGTATTGATCTTGAAGAAATTCTGACTGGGGTAACCCGGTCGTGTTCCTTGGCTATGCTAGCAGAAGTACACTACTGTTGCTTGTATACGTATATGCAGGTTTTTCTTTAATGTTTCAATCAACTATATAATATGCATTGCTTTTATAAATGGTTTTGAGTTGTTATCGGATTAATCGCTGCATGTGATGATATTAGGATGGTTGATCTACCTACTGAGTTTCTCACCCAATCATTCTCCTGGTTTTACAGTTGACGTTTTGAGGATCGACGATCCTTAGTGGTGCTGTGACGAGGTTTTCTTGGCAAGGGATTCCTTGTTTTGGGTTTGATGTAGGATTCCCTCTCTTCAGTCACAGTGGACGCTTGCTATTTCTAATCTTTTCTTGAGACTTATGTTTTATGGCTCAGTTGTGAGACTGATGTTACCTTGTTTATATGAACACAACTCCTACTTTTTCTTTTCTCACTATATATATTTTGACAGGAAACAACAAACATATCTATATATTCTATCACAGTTATATCCTTGTTAAGTGAGAAATTTGAATGTCGTAGTTATTTGCAGGTTCCTCTTGGTCCTACATCGTTGGGATTTCAGTTGAGTTGAAAAAAAAAATGGGTGGCAAATTTTTAGTGCATACCTTTTGTTTAAATTTGCTTTCGCTGCGTATTTTCTTGTATGCACTGTGTCTATTAGGTGACGAAAGGTCCAGTTTACAAGGGAGACTTTGCCGGATTTGAGTCTCGTTGTAGACTGATGGTAATGTCCCTTATATTTGGGGTACGGGGCGTTACAGATATGGTGAGAGAGAAAGAGAGAGATGAAGAGAGATCTACGTACCTGCATCTGAGAGAGACAACGAGTGAGAGAGGTGGATCTGGTACAGAGAGATGGACCTGGTAAAGAGAGAGACAGATCTGGTACAGAGGTTCAATCTTAGAATCTTCTTCACTCTCCTTACAGATCCCTGAACCCTTGACCTTGAGAATGAGAAAGCATCCTCTCCTTACTGATCTTAGAATATTGGTTATGGACCTGTGAGAGGACTGTTAGAGCTATGGAGAAAGAAGAGAAAAAGAGAGAGCACTTGGCAGATAGATAGGAGACAAGAAAGTGAAGATTTAGGGGATTTCGTGAGAGACGAGAGAGAATTAGAGATGATGAGTAAAAGGGAGAGAGGGGCGAAAAAAAGGGAGAGAGAAGCGCGAAACGAAGCGGGAGTAAAGAGTGCGCGGAATGAAAATTTTTCGGAGCGGACTAATTTTCATGGGATAGTGCGCATTTTTGTTACGGATATAAACGTGAAAACGTTTTCTAACTAAAATTTTGATTTAATGTCACGTATAAAGCAACTATGTAACGATTATAAGTGTGACAATGTTCCTCACGTTTATAATCGTGACAAACCCAAAAAATAGTGTGTTACAAAATTGCCATTCTGGTGTAGTGTATGTGCATAATTTGATGAAAATTGGTTTGATGTGACTAAGCAGGCTTCACTCCACTCGTCCAAAATTCGGCTCAAGGTCGAAACAAGAAAAGAAGCAAATCTCAGGGAACCCCGAACTCGGAATGGAACCGGTTCAGTCGAGGAACCGTAGGATTTTTAATCCCTGGGCGTCGCCACGTGTCGTGACGGGATTGGCCCATCCCAAATTTTCTCAAATCAACTATCTTTGTCAAAATATCATTTTAAATGGATTTTGTCTCAAAATGATGGGAACCATTCTTATTTTGTAATCACAGAAAATGACAAAAAATTTTGAAAAAAAAAATAATAATAATAAAAAAATAGAGGTGGAGCCACGCACCTCCCATCATCCTCCCTGTTTTCGTGAGGGAGACAAGGAGAAAAAGATGGGGGCTGTCAGGGCAGAGCAGAGAGATAAGAGGGGGATCGAGAGAGTTTGAGGAGGAGGGGGAGTCGGAGAGATTGAGAGGGAGAGAGCAACCGAGAGAGAGAGGGAGATAGAGAGAGGGTCTGACGGAGAGAGGGAGATAGAGAGAGGGTCGGACGGAGAAAGTTCAGGAGAGAGAGCATAGAGAGAATCAGGGAGAGAGCAGAGAGATAAGAGGGAGAGAGAGAATCGGAAAAAAAAAGAAAAAAAACAGGGGAGAGAACGGAGGAAGGAGGGAGTGAGAGAGCTGTGGAGAGAGAGAGAGAGAACTATTGTGAGAGTTTTGAGAGAGAGAGAGGAGAATAGGGGAAGAAGAAGACAGCAGCAGCAGTTGCTGCTATTGTTGTAAAAGAAAAAAAAAACGTCTATTACAGACGTGTGGAGAAGAAAGGAGAAGAAAGGAGAAGAAGAGGAGAAGAAGAGAGAAGAAGAGGAAAAGAAAAGAGAAGAAGGAAGAAGAAAGAGAAAAAAATTCGTCTGTAACAGACGCAGGGAAGAAGAAGAAGGGAGGAGGAGAGAGAAAAAAAGAAAAAAAAAAAGAAAAAAAACTTTTTTACAAAAAAACAAGGTAACAGTAAAAAACTTTTTTTTTGTTTTTCAACAAAAAAAAAAGCAAAAAATAAATATTTTGCAAGAGTAGTCTTGCAAAAACAGTTTTGCAAAAAAAAAAAAAATAGTTTTAGCTTATTTTATTTTTCCTTTTCTTTTTCTCTCGTGTGTTATTTGTAAAAATAGTTTTGCATAATCCCTTAGAAATTTTGGTTCTCTCCACTTGGACACGGAGTGGGGTCCATTGGTCGCCTCCACCACACATCGACACGAAAAAGGGGCGAGATTTCTTGCAATCGGGTCGACGGGCTTGTGCCGACTAGGTGATAATCCCTATCCTGTGTTTTATCTTCTTCCATTATTGAACTCATATCTCATTTGATGAAATGATGATGTAACGGTGCTTTAATGATTCAATAAAATTTTGCATGCAATTTTGACGATAAAAATGTGGTAAATGTAAACTTTATGCCATGTGATTTTTAGCATATGTTACGTGATTTATGTAAATGTTGCATGAAATAATTAATGACATGCATGTATGCAATATGATGTTTACGTGAACATGGGTTGAAATCTACGTATTAAATGTTTTGCATGATGGACGTGCTATGAATTGATGCAGGCATGAAATAAACGAGCATGTGATAATATGGTATTTTTCATATGGAGCATGGAACATCTTTTTCAGCATGAGTTAGTACTACCATTTTTGCCATGTTTAATATGATTGATATCGTGCTTACGACATCATCATTTTTTGCAAATGCATTTTTGCCAAATGAGCCTAACTTGCACTCCCATCCTTGTGCTTAAAGTATTGAATCATAAGTTGCTTTAATTCGTTTGTTTACTGATTTTAAGTAATTAGTGACTTATATCTGTGTTTTAATTATTTTGCCAGCTTTAGATTGAAACACTCAATAAGCCTCTGAATAAGCTATTTTGGGCCTGTGGGCCCATCCCTTCGTGGTGGGCCCATAGGCCCTCCTTCCTTTCCCCCAATTTTTAGCCTTCGGGCTCCCTATCGGCTGCTATGAGCTTAACGGCTCATTTCTCGGGCTTGGGCCTAAGGGCCCGCCTCCATGACAGGCCCACGGGCCTAGATCTAGTTTTTTGGGTCCCAAAGCCCATCACTATCACTCGGGCCATTAGAGCCTATCCTCTTCCTTGTGGGTCCAAGAACCCACATCCTCTCATGTCGGGCCCAAGGGCCTGATAACTTGCCAAACCCTAAAAACAAACAATAATAGAGATTAAGGTCTCTAGCTTAGTTCACCCTTGGGTTAGGCTCTGCGTGCTTGTAGCTTTAGGTTGCATTAGCCTAGGATTGTGTGCTGTTTTTGAGGGTGTATAGGGTTTCACTCGATGTGAAAATTCCATTCTACCCTCACCTTTATTTTACATGTCTTCTTCCAGATGCATCCCATTTAGCCTAGGGTTCTTCATGCATATAGGGTTAGAACATCCTTAATCAGATTAGGAATCTTTAGATACCTTCGTGCGATAATAGAGCATAGGACATGCATCATCCGCGTCTCATCGACGCTCGCATTTCTCAGGCGCATGTGCATTGTGTGATCCCATTTCGTCTCTGGGTACGTCCTATGTTGGACGTGATCCCTCTTTCAGATTCACACCTAAGGGCTGAATCTGCCTTTCATCGTCTTTGAGATTCATGCCTACGGGCTGAGTCTGCTATCATCATCTTCGACTCTCAAATTTCGTCGTCTCTGAGAGTTGCTACTATCGTCATCTTTGGGACACTCTACTCTCGTCGTCATTAAGAGTCCCAACATCCGTCGTCTTTCAGATCCACACCCAAGAGCGTCTATGGATCTGTCTTTGAGATTCTCTGCTTTCATCGTCTTAGAGATTCCCTACTATCGTCGTCTTTGAGGTTCACGCCTAAGGGCTGAACCTGCCTATCGTCATCTTCGGGACACTCAGCTTTTGTCGTCTTTGAGAGTCCCAACATTCGTCGTCTTTCAGATCCACGCCCAAGAGCATCCATGGATCTGTCTTTGAGATTCTCCACTTTCGTCGTCTTGGAGATTCTCTACTATCGTCCTCTTTGAGGTTCACGCCAAAGGCCTGAACCTGCCTATCGTCATCTTCGGGACACTCAGCTTTCGTCGTCATTGAAAGTCCCAACATTCGTCGTCTTTCAGATTCACGCCCAAGAGCGTCCATGGATCTGTCTTTAAGATTCTCTGCTTTCGTCGTCTTAGAGATTCACGCCTAAGGGCTGAACCTGGCTACCGTCGTCTTCGGGACACTCTGCTTTCGTTGTCTTTGAGAGTCCCAACATCTGTCACCTTTCAGATTCACGCCCAAAAGCGTCCATGGATCTGTCTTTGAGATTCTCCACTTTCGTCGTCTTGGAGATTCACTACTATCGTCGTCTTTGAGGTTTACGCCTAAGGGCTGAACCTGCCTACCGTCGTCTTCGGGATACTCTGTTTTCGTCATTTTTTAGAGTCCCAACTCTCGTCGTCTTTCAGATCCACGCCCAAGAGCGTCCATAGATCTATCTTTAAGATTCTCCGCTTTCGTCGTCTTGGAGATTCTCTACTATCGCCGTCTTTGAGGTCCACGCCTAAGGGCTGAACCTACCTACCGTCGTCTTCGGGACACTCATCTTTCGTCATCTTTGAGAGTCCCAACACTCGTCGTCTTTCAGATTCACGCCCAAGAGCGTCCATGGATCTGTCTTTGAGATTCTCCGCTTTCGTCGCCTTGGAGATTCTCTACTATCGTCGTATTTCAGATCCACGCCCAAGAGCGTCCATGGATCTGTCTTTGAGATTCTCCGCTTTCGTCGTCTTGGAGATTCTCTACTATCGTCGTCTTTGAGGTTCACGCCTAAGGGCTGAACCTGCCTACCGTTGCCTTCGGGACACTCTGCTTTCGTCATCTTTGAGAGTCCCAACATTCGTCATCTTTCAGATTCACACACCATAGCGTCAATGAATCTGCTCATCGTCTCCTTTCAGATTCACGCCCTGTAGTGTCAATGAATCTGCTTATCGTCTTCTTTCAGATTCACGCCCCGTAGCATCAATGAAGCTGCTTATCGTCTTCTTTCAGATTCATGTCTCGTAGCGTCAATGAATCTGCTTATCGTCGTCTCTCAGATTCATGCCCCATAGCGTCAATGAATCTGCTTATCGTCTTCTTACAGATTCACGCCTAAGAGCGTCCATGAATCTGTTTTCGTCATTCTTGTTGGTGCGTGGATACAAAGTATGTCCACATCACTGACTTTTCGTCGTCTTTGTCTGTGCGTGGATACAAAGTACGTCCACGTCACTTGCTTCTCGTCGTCTTTGGGCACATCCTATATTGGATGTGATCCCTCAGTGTATGGTGCATACAACACCATATCACATGTTTGAGTGTACATGTACACATTGCACGTATCACACCCCTTGTTTGCTCGTGGATACAAAGTACGTCCACGTCATTGTGCTCTTAGCACCTAGGCCTATCGATGGCACGCGTCGCTTCCTTTGCTGCATTCAGACAGATGGATGTATGCATCTTTCGCCCCAGAACTATTTGATCAGGACACGTAGATTTAGGGGGCTTACTTACTGTAGTGCAATTGTTTTTGTGTATATAGCATAACTTAGTATCGATTATATATTTCCCTAAAAGTCTTTAATCACGAAGTAGAGGTCGTCCTCACGGACGGGCGGTTGTTGGGTGCCTAACACCTTCCCAACCCGTACCTAGATCCCTTTATCCATTATCTCTGTACCGCAGACCATCTACTTTGGACTATCGCCATGGTTTTCTCGGAAAACTAGATTTAAGTCGATTTTCCAAAATCTCAGGTCCGGATTCCCGTTAATTAGGTGGTGACTCCTTACATATCACATTCATACCCCTTCTGAGATGGGCGAATCCAACTAATGCGTCCCCCACGCGCGCGTTTCTCTTTCGAGCGTGGTGCGTGCCGGATTCTGGCTCCACAGACTGGCGACTCCCCTGGGGATTATAGGGATCTAACTTGAAAAGCGATTAAACAATTTTAGGGATTTTATGATCATACACTTCTTGGGTTTGCATACACACACTGCATGCACCCATTCATTTGCATTTGCATTTGCATCTCATATTCTTTGTGATCCTATAGGAAACAAAACCCGTGGTTGCGGTAGGTCTCGTCACGACTGGGTGGTCATATGGGAATAACGACCGAAACTCCACACACTTCGCCTTGTACTAACGACCAGTCTTCTGACTGCGAGGTATATATTACCGAGGTGACCCAAACCTTTACCCGAATACAGAGTCTAGTTGAGCCCTGCATGCATGTAGCAGTGGTAGATGTATCCCCAGGATTAACCCAAAGGACTGCATTCATGTCGCACAATTTTCGAGGCATAATTCACTGTAGAGGCTTTTTGATAATGACTAGTGCTCTCTGTGTTTTCAAAAAAGAAAAAAAATAAAAAAAAATCCTTTTACTCGGGGCAGATGTTTGAGAGTCCTTCTTCATAGATTTACTCTCTTTGAACCCCTGAGAGCTCTACTTGTTCAAGAGAAAGAGAAATAAAAACTTGGAGGGGAATCCTAGGGCTCTTCTTTCTAGATTAGCCCTCCTCACCCTCAAAGTGACAGCTCATCTAAAGGCAGAAAATGAAAAGAGTAAGAAAAGAGAATGAGATACTCATAAAGGGTTCTTCTTTTTAGATTGACCCTCTCAGCCATCTTCCAACAGAGAAAAGCTTGTTCCAGAGCGACATGATGAAAGGAAAGAAATAATCATCTTTACCAAGAGAGGGAAGTGTTCATCTCCCTAGATTTACCCTCCTACATCCCTCAAACTATTTAGCTCATTCAGGAGCAAAAGATGAATATTCTTTGAGAGAACTATCCCGAGGATTCTTCTGCTGTAGAATTACTCGTTTAAGTTCTTCAAAAAATTTATCGCTCAACTAGGAGCAAAAATATTCCACAACCACTGTGCGAATCAAATTTCAAAAGTCGGTCTGGGAGTTCAAAGAACTGAGTCAATTGATACACACTCTCAATTTCAAAAGGAACCTCATAGGTCGTGCACGAGCACCAAATGCATGTGTCCAATTTCCAAACAATAGAATTTCAAAAAATGTACCCAATGGGTCGTATGCGTGCGCCAGATGCATGTGTCTAATTTCCAAACATGGCATTTCAAAAAAGGAACCTCATAAGTCGTTCACGTGCGCCAGATGTATGGGTCCAATTTCCAAATATGGCATTTCAAAAAAGGAACCTCATCGGTCGTTCACGCGCGCCAGAGGCATGTGTCCAATTTTTAAACAATGGAATTTCAAAAAATGTACCCACTGGGTCGTTCACGTACATCAAATATGTACATGTCCAATTTCAAAAAGAACCTCATAGATCGTTCATATGCGTCAAATATGTACGTGTCCAATTTTGAAAAGGAACCTCATAGGTCGTGCACGTGCGCCAAATGCATGTGTCCAATTTCCAAATAATGGAATTTCGAAAAATGTACCCACTGGGTCGTACACGCACACAAGAGTATGTCGTGTCCATTTTTTAAAAAAGGGGTAGTTGTATTTCAAAAGAGGTACCTTCCAGGTTACACGCGTGTAAGAGTATACACGTGTCCCTAAGGGGTCGTGTGAGCTGAAATTCACCTGAAATCTAAACTCCATTTTTGGGGCATGCGAGGAAATCAAGGCCCACATGAAATTTGTTCAAGAACAAATCGGATTACATACTGCTGATAGGGATCACCCAGCTATACACAGAATCCTATCTCGAACTGCAGATTAATCCAGGTGGCTACATGATCTCCGAAGAATCAGAGTTGAATGAGACGATAACCTCAAGCTTTAGGAGGATGACTGCGGAGGAGTACATAGCATCAAAGACCCAATGGGCAAATGCAAAAGAATATCGTGCAGCCTTCAAACCTCTGAGCAAGAAGAGGACAGGTGAAGAATACCGCAAATATCTCCCTCCAAGCAAGAAGAGAATGACTGCAGTGCAATTTCGAGCGCGCCTTCAGCCGGTTCGAAAGAAAGAGAACACATCCAGATCAGAGCGCCTTATCACACAGGTAACAGAAGCGTCTCCACAAACAATCAATAACCAGGTAGACATTGACCCCGAAAGGTCAAAAGGAGAATCGCCTGAAAGCCTCCCAGGTACGCAATTGGTCTATATGATCTCTGAAGATATGGACTTCCAACCTCACCTCTTTGTCCGTTCAGTTAATGATAATCTTGCTGTCAATACTAACCATTTTGTAGGTAAGTCTCCTGGTGCCACAACATCGGGCACCCAAAAAAAAAACCTGAATCAATTAGGAGAAGGGGCATCCTCGTCTGAAGAGGAAGAAGTGTGGTCCCCAACAGATTTTGTTTCTGCTTTGAGTTTTCCATTATTTTGAAAAAACCAAAAAAATCAAAATATTTTCAAAAACTACAAAAAAATTGAAAACTCAAAAAACCAAAAAAATGTTTTGTGCATAAGTGATTTTGAAGAAGCAATATGTGACCTCAAAATTGGCAATGAATATGAGTGTGAGCCCGAAGAAGACGACTGGGTCACCATCCGGGAGGAAATACCTGAGGAGATCCAGGAGTTGCTTGATCGTCATGAAGATATGTCACCATCGACAGAGGAAGATTCTGAATTGATAAACCTGAGCTCTGAAGACCAACCTTAGTTGGTGAAGATTGGTACCACCTTGTCTCCAGATGAACGAGAGGCTATGATTGAGTTGCTAAAGGAATACAAAGATATCTTTGATTGGTCATATGAAGACATGCCAGGACTAGATGCTGAAATCGTGGTCCACAGGCTTCATACTTATCCTGATGCTAAACCAGTTAAACAAAAGCTCAGAAGATTGAGGCTTGAATGGACAGTGAAGATCAAAGAAGAAATCTCCAAGCAGTTGGATGCAAAGTTCCTAGTCCCAGTTACATATACAAAATGGTTAGCTAACATTGTGCCAGTACCCAAGAAGGATGGAAAAGTTCGAATGTGCATTGATTACAGGAACCTCAACAAAGCGAGTCCGAAAGATGACTTCCCATTACCACACATTGACATACTAGTCGACAATGCCGCTGGCCATAGTTTGTTGTCTTTTATGGATGGGTTCTCCGGATACAATCAGATCAAGATGGCAGAAGAGGACATGGCGAAGACATCATTCATTACACCTTGGGGAATATATTGCTACAGAGTAATGCCGTTCGGACTTAAGAACGCTGGAGCTACTTACCAAAGGGCCATGACCACTCTCTTCCATGACATGATCCACACGGAATTTAAGGTTTACGTGGATGACATGATTGCCAAATCAGAAAGAAGAGAGGATCACATCAAGGACTTGACCAAGCTCTTCAAGCGTCTAAAGAAATTCAAGCTAAGGCTCAACCCTAGTAAATGTGTATTTGGGGTTAAATCAGGGAAATTATTAGGATTCATCGTCAGCCACAGAGGTATCGAAGTTGATCCAGCCAAAGTGAAGGCCATTAAAGATATGCCTCCACTTCGCAACGAAAAAAAGATTCATGGGTTTCTAGGAAGGATTCAGTATATCAGCAGATTCATAGCTCAACTCA